>VWZO01010557.1:10000-40000 GCA_013396975.1 Bucco capensis | reverse complement strand
TACAGTGCATTTGCACTACATGCAGAAAAACTTCTCTGGTGAGATGTTCAGATGCATCAGACATCTTTTTTCTCAGGGAAAGGAAGATTGTCTGAGTCCCCATTCTCAGAGCAGAGATGTTTGACTTTAGGACTAGATTCCAACTATTGGTTGCACCTAAGCTCTGGTCAGGAAAGCCATGGGCCAAGAAAAAAAAAATCTAAACAGAAAAATATCTCTTTCTGCTCATTTCTGATCTGAGGAGTGATTAATGATGTTGTTATTGAACAGGCCTTTTATATACCCACGGGCATTCTGGTGCCATGCACTATATAGGTCCTATATGCACACCACATGACAGTAAGACAGTGAACTTAGTCAGTCCCAGCAGTCCCAGGAGCTCTGCTTGGGCAGGATATGGGCAGGAACTTATTCCCATGAAGGGTTAAATCCTGAAGCCTCTCCAACCCATATCTCTCTAGTCTGTCAGAGCTCCTGTAGTCCATTTGGAAGGACTATTGATGACAGTACCACCAAAGAAAGGGGAGCAATGATCTAATAGAAATTTGTCATTTTTAGCTTGGAATTAACAAAATGAATCAATACATTTTTCAACCTGAAGCTTTTCTGTAAAGACAAGTTCCTGAACTAGGAATAAAAGCAACAACCACTCTCTGTGTCTCCCCATCTCCTCAATCCTCTGCTTAGAAATATCATTTATTGATTTACATAATCCAACTTTTGCAGTGTACCTACTTGAGCTTGCCTAGGATAACAAGCCTTAGATTCCACCTTAGATAGCATATGGAATAAAATGCCAGGAAAAAAATTCAGGTAAATAATTCCCTAGAACCAAAATACTGAAGTAGCACTCCATAATCCTACTATCAGTAGCAGCGGAGCAATTTTCCAACTCAGATAAGAAGCTAAGGAAGGAACAGAAAATACAAAGAGAGGGATAGGTTTAACTGAAATTTCAGACATGCGTTCTCTCTCCATAGGCTCAAAGTCAAAGATGCACTAGCATCCAGTCCTGAGAGTCTTTATCAGTTACATCTCCATATTAACCAGTCCTAGTTATACCTAGGGAATTAAGGTAAATGGAGTTACAGTTACCCATATTGGCTAGTACATATTTAAGCAGTCCCTGTACAAACTTTGGTCACATTTGTAACAGTGCAGACATCACTGAATAGAGGAGCAGGACCTTGTTCAAGAGCAGGGCAGGGCCAGATCATCTCCATCCAAGTGCCAGCTCATTTATTCTAGATGCACATAAGGACAACACAGGATGGAAAATAGTGATGGACTACAGCTGCCATACTAAAACAACAGATACAAGAAAGGTGAAAAAGTGTTCTGTTAAGACTCAATATATAGTACTGTGGCCACACTTAGCAACTGACACAACCTTGTCCCAGATGGTCAACAAACAGTACCTTAAACAAGCAGAAATATAGAAAAATTAGGAGAGACAGCTTAAAAAGCTAAGTACTAAGTAATTAAAAGTAATAAGAGAAGGCAGGAGGACATCACCACCTGGAAGCTTGATTTTTTTTCATTTTAAGTTTTGAAGCTTTGGTTAAAAAGAAGCAGCCTGAAATTTTCCTTCATTTAGCAAGGTGAGCTGAGAGCCTCTCACAGGTTGGTGACTGCAAAGGCAGGGCTCTGAGACATGCAGCAGCTATCGCAAGATTCTCGATAAAACTGTGAAGGGTAGCAGTCTTGACTGTGGTAGCTGACAACTGTTTTAAGGTTGTATAATTATTTAGGGCAGGAAAGCCCTCAGGGAATGCCTTGAAAGAATGAAGAATCTTCTACTCTTGCTTACAGCTTTTTTTGTAAGACAGGAATGCTGAGAAATGGGGAGTCAGGGTATGTTTTATACTTGCAATTTCACTGTCCTGTGCTGCGTAATAAAACTTCTGAGGTTCTGATCAAACATTTTAGCTACAGGACCCTATTTGTGCTGAGCTAAATTATTTAATTGCACAGCTATCCTCAAATATCCATCAATATGGATTATTTATTTATAAAACATGAAAATCATTAAATGTGTTACCTCTACAACAGTGGCAGCAAATGTCCACTTTCAGACCTAACAGCCAATAGCAAATAACACTTATTCAGCACTTTCCATGTAAGTATCTAAAACTAGTTTACAAACATTAATGAAATAAACCAAACAAACGACAGGAAATTACAGATTAGCAAATAGATTGAGAAAATGTAAGCAAGTCAGCTAAGGCATCATAGAGAATTAGAGACAATGACCAAAACAGCCTCCATCTCCTGTTCTGCACCACAAGAGCATCTAGAATCAAAATAAGATATTGATTTTGAATACATTTCATGTTTAAAAACAAAAGTAACCTTAATTATTTTGGATCCATTTTTAAAAGCAAATGTAACTTGTACATTCATAATAGTTAGAACCAAATAGTGCTACTGAAATGCCTCAGCAACAGAAATCTCAGAATTGTGTACACATGATGTTTGGAGCAATTAGGTTACAAAATGCTCTCTATGTTTTTTAAGGAATGCCTGTTTGATGCAACGTAGGAGAAAACAATATGCAAAACCACCATGTTTAGAAATGTTCACATTTATACAAAACCAAACAAAAAGGATGGATTGGCAAATCATTCTAAATGCAACTTCTGTCTCTTCTATTACTATTTGTTTGTATTACTTTCCTTTTTAAAAGCTAGATAAAGTCCACAAGATTTACCACTACAGATTATGGCAGCTCTGGACTTGAACAATGCTACAGCAGCCCTTTTAAAGTTAAATCATACTTGACTGTACTTACAACAGTGTCCATAAAAATACAAACAACATGAGGGTAGTTCAGCTGCTGAATGCCCACTGATAGCGCTTTTTATTGCATGGACAAGATCACAATTCATACACTAACCCCATTTTCCCAATTCCCTAAGTTTCAGTCTGTCAGGATTTGGAAATGTTGTGGAATTTATACTTACAACTGTAAGGAAGAAGGGAAACTGCAAGGGCTGCCAGTATCAAATGCTGTAGGAGGCCAGCTCCCATTCTCTCTGTTGAAGAGCTCTGTAGTGGTGCAGGACCTATGAGAGGCAAACACCACGTGAGGCATTGTGTTCTGCTCTGGCACGTGCAGTCACTCTGTAGGGCAAAATCCTTAGCAAGAAATTACTGCCCTTGGTTTTAAAAAAGTTAGGATTTGCATCAGCAATTGGGTGTATCCTGCATTCAAACCAAAGGACACAAAGAGAAGGATGAAGAAAATCAGATGCCAAGATTGGAAAAATGTGGGCAACCTTCAAAATTAATATTACTTTGGCTTAATCTTGATGTATAGGAAGATGTGATTGGAATATAACATAGCCATCAACATATCTCTGGGGTACAGAATGCTATAGATTATAATCTATAGAAGCATTATTATGGTTTCTATATAATATAACTAGGAAGAAAAATCTCTATTTGTCATAGAAAGACTAGAGTATTTTCTCTATTTTGGTATTTTCCTAATTTGGGGATGACTTTCCCAAATAAAAAACTCCAGTGGAGTTTATTTACCATTTGTATTTATTCACTGGTATTAATATTTTATTCAGACTATGAGGAAAATAACTGAGTAGAGAAGCAGTGCATCACAGTCACCTCCAGGCACCCAGCTGAAGATATTAGGGTAGAAGAGTTGGAAGACATGGAGGAAAGAAGGTATATGTAAAAGGGAGTGAAATGTTGGAGTGAAGGAGGCACCACAAGCCACAGAGGAAATGAGAATACTGTGATGGGGAGGGAAGTAAGAGAAACAAGGCACAAATCAGTAGGTGATCACAGATTGTGTAAGTTTTGAAGCTTATGAAGCAATTTCTTTATGTATTAAACATTAGCTGGGAGCAAAATTGCTATGAGAAAGTTCTAGATAATAATAGTAAAACAAGACATAAGAAAAATTACACAAGAAAAACAGAAAAACCCAAATTTTAGAAGAGAAAAAAGGGCAATTTATCAAAACTTTTTAAATCGTCACACTTGTGTTTCACTCCAAGTTTCCTTTTGTCCAATATTTTTCTTACTCTTCTCTCTTCCCTATGACAGAACAAAGAAAACATTAAAAAATATATAATTTGCACATATGCCAAGAATGTGTTCACTCATCATGACACAGTTCAAGGGCAGATTCAGCTGATCTTTAAACGTAATAAAGAAATTATTTCAAAGCAACACTACAAGCATCATAGAGTAATTGAGAACAGAAAGAGCTGATGCCTAAAGGTTTAAGTGTGTTCTGTAGATTTTTAGGACTTTCTGGATTGTTCACATATTAGAAGCCACTAGGCCTGTTCCTAAGGGACTGTTTTGGACTTTCTCATGCCTCAGCAAGGACATGGTGTTTTGAAGAAGCCACCTGCAGATACCCTGAAGACAAAACAACAGAAGAGGGCCAAGCCCCATGTGGGCTCTCTCCGAGGGGCCAAGCTGAAGACCACCAGGGATGGGCCATTGGAAAACCTAGTGCCAGGGTTGGCTATAGATATCAATATGTTAATTATCAATAAAAATCTATAAAAGGTGTAATCCCTTGGGGCAGGCATGTGCCTCCATGTTCGAGATCTCAAAGGTGTGGAATTCCAATTAAAGATAACTATCTTTTTCCATTAACTCTGTGCCAAGTGCCTATTTTCCAGAATTTTCAACATCAGAGTGGTAAGTGTTGTTTATTACTGATGTTATAGTTCATATATGATGTGTTTCTGTGACATGATTATCAGAGCACTGATGACAATGGGTGCTTATCAAACTAAACAAGATGTCTTGAAAAAAGTGAAATACTAAATTATGTGCTATCAGCCAGCTATATTATTCAGCAAAGCTGTGTGCACAAAGTAGCGATTCTATACATCTGTATTTCTACATGTGACCCTCACTAGTCTCTCTACAGTGTTTGGATAAAGAAGAAAAGCTTTTGATCTTTTAAGAAAAGTTTCCAAATGGACCTAGGCTTAAGAATAAATTAAATTGCATTAAAAAAAGGAAGAATATTCTCATTGCGGGTTATGAGCCTTTCTCCTGAAATACTCATTCTCTCTTGCTGTCACAGATTTGTTTTATTTTGCTACTGCAATACACTATTACAACTTAAAATTCACATTTACCTGAACAAAGCTGTGACATGCCTACCAAAAGAGACATACACTGCTTAACCTAAATTGACCCTTTTTTCCTTCCTTTCTAATAGATCTTTTTTCCTTTTGTCACTCAAAATGAGTGTCTGATGTATGAGCATAAATTGTTAAAAGCAGTTTTAGGTAAAGGAAGAGAGAGTGAAGTGGAGTTTTCTCACAAAAGCCAACCTCAATTTATGTCAAAGAGGGTTAAAAGACCTTGGGATTAAAGCAATAAACTTGCTGCTGTCAAAGCTAAAACCCGCTAACAATTTAGTGCCAAACGCATGTTGTTCAATATCATTTCATATTATATTATGTCACAAGTAGGTGACAGTTCCACATCAGACTGACAGGGCTGATTTACTCTGAAGAATTCATCGACATTTTGCAGAGTCAAAGCTGACTACATTTTGTTTGGATGCAGGGTGGGAAATCTCTCTGCTTGAGTTGGAATATTTGGCTGAATAATAGTCCTTCCTGGATTACAGTGCAGAAGCTCTTGAAAGCAGTCTCAGGGCAACAGGAGAGGGCAGGTGTCTGGACACCAGCTCCCTTCCCTGGCCTCGTGGTGCTCTAGAGACCTCTGGCACAATCAGCAGAGCTGAAGGCTCATTTCTCTCACTCTCCCTCAACAGCACAAACTTCTCGATCCATGCCCTTTTGTACAGCTGCATTTTTTCATGTGATTCACCTTCCTGCAATTTTTAAAGTGTTCAGTATTTTACTATTTATCTGAGTGTTCCCCCTCTGATAAACAAGAGTGGAGAACTGGTGACAACCAACCTGAAGAAGGCTGAGGTACTCAACAATTTCTTCACCTCAGTCTTCCTCCACGTGGTCATTAACTTCTGTAAACCACTTAATGACTCCTCTGTGGGATTCTCTGGGCAATGTTTACTGTTCCTCAAGCAAAAGGCTATGTGTCATGGCACACAGCATGTAGAGTGGGTCAATGGTCCAACATGCACCTGTTTTTCCAGCCATATGCTGAGCAACTCTCAGGCAGCAAAGGGGTTACCTTGTCTATCATGCTATCATTGCCAGAGAGCAGAACTTCTAGTGAATTGTTAGATGGATTAGTGGATGGTTAATTGTATTTGACATTTAAAGCACTTGGAGGTAAATTTAGTATTCACCTGCCCTAGAGGATACAGCATAAATATGCTTCTACGTATCTATTCCTGTTTAAACTAGTAGCCCTGATGACTGGAGGCTATGCAGTACCTGGCACAAAGAGATGTTTTAGAGGGAAACAACAACAAAACAAACAAAGAGAAATACAGATATCCTTACTTTAAACTTTTACAGTTTTCTCATATTGAAACTCAAATTCTATTATTTCTGGATGATCAACTCATCCTGACACAGACATACTCTTGTTAATTTAAGATTCTGCTAATATCATCAAATTCTAATACATTCTGGATGGTAATATTTCCAAGCTCCATTTTCTCCTACCCCATCAGTTACATACATGACAGACAGATATACACGCACATCCATGTTACACTGAGTGCAAGGCCTAAGGATTCTTTTGATCCAATGAGAAATCTAAAGGAGAATAAAGACATTTCTACAGCTTTTTCCTCACAGAGATTCCCCTAAACCCACTGTAGTACACATGTAAGTCAAACCATCAAGGATTCAGTGAATTGCAGCCAAAGAAAAGGGATAAACACAGAACTCTGACACAGCCTGAGACTGCATTTGCCTTCTGCTGTGAGGGGCTCAGGAATGGCAAGGACATGAGAGGTGTGTGTTGAGGCACCCAGTCCCTTTTGCTGAGCTCTATTTAAGCATCTCTAGCTTTCAGTCATCTATACCTCTAAGTCAGAGATCAAAATGGATTGTCTTGTCTCTTTTAAGAGGGAAATACTACAGCCTCTCTCTCAATACAGGCTGTGACCTTTCAATTTATGCGATCAGTTTACTCAGTGCTTGCTCTGTGGTTCATGATTAACTTCAAAGAGTTAGATCACACACTCTCTAGGTCCTCAAGAAGGAACTTCTATTGACTATTAGAAATCCCCCATGCGATAAAAGTACACTTGGTATGGCTGTATAAGGTAGAAATTCTCATCCAAAAGCTCTTTTTTCTTTTTTTTTAGGGTACTCTTTATGAGAAGACAAAGTGCAAATCAGCCACCTGGTCATTAATAAATAAGTACTTGCTTTCTTAAAGAAAACCTCCTTATTAAAGGCTCTCCCAGCTCTCAAACATTAATTAAATGTTCTTGTGCAGTGCATAAATGATGTGTTTCAATTCTAACTGTAAAGAGTAAACTGAGATAGAGTTACTCACACCTTCCTGCTGAGCCACTGGCAGACCCACAGAAACCTTCTCCTTCCTCCTCCTGCAACCATGGTAGTGCAGATGCCTCAATATGTTCTAGAAAACAACAGTAAAAAACAGAGCTTCATAAACCTTTTTTTTTTTTTTTAAATAAAAGCTCTCCTGTAGACTTTCGGAATTCTTTTCAGAATAAAATATACATTGGCAATTTTCTTAGTTTTCCTTAATAGGTACTCTAGGAGATGAGGTGGATTGAGGAGTAAATGCTGGACTGAGGTGCTGCATCCCCCACTGTCACTGTAAGAGCAGTATCTGCTCAGGCCAACAACATAGGTATTCTCTTAATCACTTACTATTATCCAGACCTCTATACTTAAGAAGTGTTTACTGGGAGGGGATACATTCTTTCAGACAGCCTTTTAGTTGTCCACAGCTGAACATTTCCCTCCATCTTTTGATTGGACTCGGTGATCTGAGAGGTCCTTTCCAACCACGATTCTGTGATTGCATGAATGTCAGATGATGATGAGAAAATCCCATCCTGGCTTCAAAACATGAATATTCCAAACAGAACTAATAGTAAAAAATTCAAAAGACCTCCCAAATCAATTTTATGTACTCAAAGGATCAGTCTGTGTAATCTTCCAATGAGGCAGCAGCTCAAGCTCATTGTCACAGATAAGTATATGTGTATGGCTAGGCTTTGCAAACGAAGATCCAGGGAAGGCTCGACCCATGCTCCTCATCAGCGCCTTTTCCAAGCACACTGATAAAAAAAGGATAGCAGATAGCACCCTCGAGCCTGCACAAGGGATTTTTTTTTAGGTGAGACACAGCATGCGCAGAGCTGGACCCACCCTTTAGTCCTAAGGTTCATCTGCCAGGGCCTAGCAAGCTTGGACGCTGGCAGCGAAGTCCTTAGGATGGAGGTTTTATTAGAGTGTCCTTCTCTTAGATGGAAGGCCTCACAGGGCTAAACAAGCTCCATCTGCCCGGGTTTGGAATTAGGATGACTGCCAGAAGGCTAATGAGCTCATCCTGCCCATACAAGGATTATAGGAACATGGGTATCACTCCCCACACTTTCCCGTGGGCAATGAGTTTAATGCTCCCTCTGCTGTGGGCACAGTTATTGCACCAGGGGCCACAGGAGACCACAAGTGATTTTCAGACTGTGCCTGAAGTACATGTAACCTTATAGAGATGTATCACAGGATCTTTAACTCTCAGGACCTTACAGTTTCTTAATAACATTACAACTCTAGCTTACTGCTCACCTCACTATATGCTAGGATCTAACATAATGGTTCTCACTGTACTACCTGCTTTGTCCTAACTTGCAACAAATTCCTTTATATCACTCTGCACTCAGATCTTCAAGACCCCTTCAGCTATGGTCTGTTATCAACCACTGGTATCACCAAGGGATGCTTAGGGCCCTGATTCATCCCTTCAGTCCTGTGTTTTCTCAAGGAAAAGGTAAAGAAGTGAAGCTTCTGAGCCCAGCTTGCCCTGCTGCTTCTGTCTTTGAGTATTCCAGAGGTTTTAAAACTCTTCCAATTATCTGGAAATCATCTAGGAATAAAACATGCCGGTTGAGGTTTCTGTATGTCCCCAAATGTTGGGACAGGATGGGATCCAAGGACAGATTGTCAGCTGGTGTCGCCTGAGGTATCATATCCATTGAAGTAGAAGGAAAACCACGTACACTGAACAAAGATGTTGGCCATGGACCACAAACCTGGAAGAAAGGAGGCATCAGTCCTCTATAACAGAAAAGAACTCAATTGCAGAATTTGCTAGAATTCAGGGACAGGCAAGCTCATCTGTACTAACCTTGAAGATTAAACCCCATTTTAAGCACTACAATGACCAGCACAGTATTTGCATTTTTTTTTTTAATTAAATATCTTAACAGGTAATACTTCATTTATAAAAAGGACTGAGAGTTATTCAATGACACACACCTGAAATACAATAATTTCAGTGTTTGCATTTTCATATAAAATTTCAGGGTAATTTATGCTTTGGAGTGTTGCTCTAGTCCTCACTTTTAAGTTATTCTTTTTCTTTTTACAATAATAGCCATCTAATGCTATTACTGCAGCTTCTTGTCCAGATCTCCCTTCGGAGACTTTCTGACTACTTAACACCATTTTTCAATTTCTCTACTTATGCATATACATCTTCAGTCCAGATACAAGAAATTGCTAATGGACTGCACAACTTTCTTTCCAAGACTCCCACGTGCAGAATTTTACATAGACTGTTTCAAAATCTAAACTTAGTTTGCCAATGCCTTGTGCTAGGAACACACATACGATGAGTGACCCCCAAATTATGCTAACATATATGTTTAGTTCGAGTATAAAAGAGACCAAAAACTATCAGATTATATATTTGCCATAACAGTAATGTGTACACATTATCAAATTGATAAAAACCTGATGTGCATCAAACTGTGGCTCTTTTCTGCAGTCTGTCCATTTTTAGCTGCAGGGTTAAGGATAAATGGCAGTGATAGTGCATGGAAAGCGTGGGCAGGCACACGTCTCTCCTGTTCTTGAGGTCACACCAAAGTATTTAATACATCCATGTGGATTTTTTTCTTTCATTCAAATAACTCTGTGACACTCTCTAGTGGAAGGCAGACATATACCACCTCAGCCACGCTCTGCTTGTACTGAACAGTCACCGGGAAGCAACACCATGAGAAGGGAAAGTGGCTGAAACAGATCTTGGGCACTGTTGCATGTGTTTTGCTGCACTCTTATTTTTTAACACCACAACCAAAACACTTACAGACAGGTCCCTTCTGTTTGAAGCCCAGAGGATAACGTGGTACTGAAGCATAAATAAAGAGTGCCACTAGCAAGGAGTAACTGGCAGCAGACAAAGCCCAAGCCAGCAAACTGTCACGATTGCTCTAGAGGGTTTATAAGCTTTATCAAATCTGTGCTAGCTAATTCACTTGCAGAAGTGTACTGATAACACTGCTTCTTTTTTCTCTTGCTTTTATTATGAACAGAAAGATAGACAGGTCCTAAGGACAAGATCCTTTTCACAGCTCTGCTCTCTTCTGCCAGCACATGCCCTTCTACTTCTCACAGAATTACCAGGTTAAACTGTGGATGCCTTTGAGCCAGAAGCATTTATTGCAATGAAACCAAATATATTTCCCCAAAAAAGCTTCCCCCTATTTTCTAACACACTGTGGTTGGAAACAACATTTTAAAAAATATACAGCTCCAATCTGTTCTTCCTTGTCTCAATTTGCAAGTAGCTGTTTTTTACCACTCCAAATAAACATATTGAAATTAGCATTCCTCTGTGTGTAGACAGAGAAATATATATATATATATGTAAAAAACAGGGTGGAGCATTTGGCTACCCTTCTTGCCCTCACACTCCCTTCCACCCTCTTGAGTTTAGATGCAGTTTTTTTGCATATTGTCATACCAATGAAAGTTTATCAGCAACTATTGTTAAACAACAACTGCTATTAATCTAAGTGACAGAAATTAATACCACCTGCTGTAATTGCAAAGGAAGTTTAGCTTGCACTTTTAACTGCAGCTTTTGAAGTATCCAGGACTAAATGCAAGTAGGTCCATGGATCACTCTAATTTTCTCACATCATACATATACTGCTCCTATTACACCATTGAGGTAGAAAGGTTTTCAGAAGGCATGCCCAGCTTTGAGTTTATGGCCTTGCACTGTCATTCTGACTGCATTTCTCCATGTCTGGTTTGTCATTTCTGAAGGCATCCTCAAAGATTTCTCATGATTTTCCCAAGAAGTTCCATGGACAGCAGCCTGTGGAAAACTGACAAAAAACTAGAAAATTCTGCCAAACAATAAACAAACCAACCCAGTTGTTTTTTTTTTCAACCATGTTTCCATGAATAACTGTGAGAATCACTTGCTAATTTACTGCATGCTTGGCTTTATGGAGTATTTTTCAAAATATTTCACTCCCTCCTGCCTCTTTTTAATTTGTCCTATCATTCAGTTTCTGTAATTTGAGGAGAATTCCCTAATGTTTCACCACTCTGCCAAAGCATAGTTTTGCTTGAATGTAATACAGAACTACTTTGATGGCAGGGAACACTAAAAATCTACTTCATAACACGGGATTATTCCCTGTGCTAATCTCTAGAAGCCCAGACTGTTGGGAAGTAAATGTGACTGAATTCAGATTCCTGTTTCACACAAACACACGGGGGGGAAAAATACACCTGAATTCAACTCAGATATCCATAAAATATCACCATGTTAAGTCTTAAACAAGATTTGGGTCAATATTTTTTCATAGAATCATTACGAAGGAAAGGACCTTCAAGATACCAAGTCCAACCACCAGCCCTACACTACTGTTATCCCTAAGCCATCCCCTGAAGCTCCACATCTACCCATTTCTTGAAAACCTCCAGTGATGGTGACTCCACCACCTCCCTGGGCAGCCTGTGCCAACACTGCACCACTCTTTCAGTGAAGAAATTTTTCCTAATGTCTAATCTAAACCTGCCCTGGCACAACTTGAACCCATTCCCTCTAGTCCTACTACTATTGACAAGGGAGAAGAGGCTAACCCCTGCCCCTCTACAACCTCCTTTCAGACAGTTGAAGAGAGCGATAAGGTCTCCCCTCAGCCTCCTCTTCTCCAGGCTAAACAGCCCTAGCTCCCTGGGCCTTTTCTCATAAGGCCTGTTCTCCAGACCCCTGATCAGCCTAGTTGCCCTTCTCTGTACCCTCTCCAGCAACTCATGAAACAGGAACAAAGCACTCAAAGAGCTCAGCTTTGGGTACCTCACTTAGTCAGCTGGTTTCTAGACTAGAGTGCCTGGAGAGAGGGATCCTCTTCCAGACGATTCAGAACAGGAACCATATGTAAATGCTCAAAGTTACTCTCTGCAGGAGCTCTTTTTTCTGTTGACTACAGGTGTTGCTGGAGGAGACTGAGAACCTATTCACACATAAGAGTAGCAAAAAGCTTTTTGTAATCACACAGTGTAGAAATTTTACTAGTTTCCAAACTGGATGCACAAGGATCATCAGGAAGTTTCCATCAGCATTTTAAATCCTGCAATATTGTACCTGAAAAATAATGGGCATCAGGATGTGCCTTTGGAAGATGCAAAATCAGTATCCATGGCATGAAGGCAAGGGTGCTGTCACTGAGTGATCACATCACTAAGCACAACTAAACTTTGCCATCTTAAGAAATTCAAACCTTAAGACATTTAAGTTACTTATTTCAAGTGCACACATAAAGAGCATTTAGACCACTACCTTCACTTTGAGTTTTCTTCTTAAAGTGTCTTATAGGGACTTTTCAGAGAAAATATTCTCGCTGTAGCCTACCACTTGTACTATGGAAGTTCCAGCAAACAAATCTAAATGTGCTGATTTATAGTTAAAAGGATGAAATTCTGATAAACTGTTTTTGTAACTGCCAGAAACTGAAAATATGGTTAAAAAGTCTGATATTCTGCATGACTGAACACACATTAACTGTATTCATTTTTACCTAAACCACTAATTGTTTTACCTGTAAAAAAAAAATCTCTGATTTTCACTGCTGGAAAATAAAGGAGTAAGTGCTGCTGCTACCTAACAGGCAAGAAGTAAATAATGTAATAAAACTTATACAGTACTTCTCACACTATAATGTCTCATGATTTTTCCATACAATGAAATATTAAATCACAAAGCATTAATGAAATACTACTAGAAGAGATAGTTTAGCAATTTCAATGATGAAATTTTATATTTCTAATAGCTAAAGATGACAAGATGCATAACTGAAAAGAAGAATAATAGAAGACTAAAATTAAATTCCTTAAAACTGCACTATAGTTAGTTATATTAACAAATAGAGTGTGATCTTGGGCAGTTGCTCAACATGCTTTGACAGAGGAATAACTGTGCTATTCTGACACTGTGAGAAAGTGAAACACCCAAAATCTGATGTGCTGAAATTTCTTTCAGTCTGTGTTTCATCCAGAATGGCATCATATGAATCAAGAGAAGTAGATAAAAAAGGGAAGTCTTATGTTTTAAAACCTAATGTTAATTTTGCAAGATAGGAAACATAATCAGAAATAAGATTTAAATCCAGCATTATTCCTGCAATTGTACAGATATAAGGCTCTTTCAAGACCTTCTCAAGCAGGACATCTCCATTCAAATTTGCCAGATAGAAAAGAGCAAATTAAAATTCTAGTCAACTTAGTGTAGTATCAAAGATTAGGGGCATTTTAAGTATGACTTAAAAAATTAGGTCTGCAATTTACCTTTCATTCTGGATTTTAGGAGTTATTATGAATATCACAACAGTCATGGAACGGAAAAAAACTGTAGAACTAAATAACTTCTTGGATATCTATCCATCTTGATTCACCCTCAAGCTGGAGGTGGTCAAGATGGTCTGTCTTACCCTCAGTGCACCAGATGGTAAATACCTGCAGTAACTAAAGATGCATCATTACAAAAAAACAATTCTACACTAATGTCATTAATAATATCTGAGGAAAGGCACTTTCCAATTTTGACTACAGAAGAGCTTATAGATATAAGATAACATGGCATCTTTGATATAAATCTAAGGAATTCCACTGCTATTAGAAAAGAAATGAAAACTAAATCAAAAGATTTAAGTAGTCCATGTGATCTCTATACAGAGAAAGAAGCGAGAGGAGGGGAGTGAATGTGCACACATGCTTTCATGTGTAAAGAGATCCAAGACAGTTAAAGTAAAAGCCAGCCAGGATAATCAGGGGGAGTGTCACCAGAGAGGTCTGAGTTGAGTAGTCAAAGTGCAGTAGTGAGCCTGAACCCCTAAGTGAAACCTGTCAGACACTGTATTTGAAATTAATATAGATCTTGAAGGGGGAGCATCACTTCTCAAAGAATTTGGGAGATAATTCTTTTTTGGACACCCACCCAAAATAGCTAACCATATGAGGAGAAAGAATTCCCCCTGTTCTCCCACAAACAATAACTCTGTGCATAGGGAAATACACCCACAGTCAGCACACAAAAAAACCTCCTCCTCACAGGCATTTCTATTCTATTCAAAGCTACACTGTACAAGTGAAGAGTATTTTCTATATGCCACAAGCCAAGATATGTTTAATAAAGAGAAATTGTTGAATTTAATGTGACTCTTTCTTAGTCAAGAACCAAAAATACTCACTTTATAGGCCATCTGGGAACACTTCCCAATTCCAAATTTAGGGTTCAGTAACAAGTCCTACAAATAGTCTTCGTGTGTGAACACTTACTCTTCCTGTGTTGAATTTCACTGAACAAGAGCCAATATGACTTTGCACATGAAGAAAGCTAAGTGAGGGGATCAGAAACCTGGCACAGCTAAATGCCATAGTTGGAGGTATCCAACCACCCTGTTTTGCAACCCTGTTTTGCACTTTTTCTCTACATAAATTCTTCATCCACTATTGTGGATGCTCATCTCTAAAATATGAGGGGTAGTGTGTGTGTGTGTGTTTCCAGAACTCTCTTTTTAAAATAGCAAAGCTGAAAACATTACAGTTTATGGTTTGAAGATTTGTTGAAAAATAAATTTGGCTGCTAAAGTAAAGGCTATTAAAAAGATTAAAAATAATCAATGTATCATTTGATTTCCATCTCACTACTGTATCAACTGTCAAACATTCTTGGAAATAAAAGTAAGAAATATTTCATTAAAGCGTCTTTGCATCAACTTTAAAAATACTGGCAAAAATAACTAGAAATATTGCAAAAGTAATTGAATTGCANAGTTCTTGAAAGAAAGTCCATCTAAGCCAAACTAATCTCCATGAGACTACCTCAGAGCTTAAATCTGTGGGATCAAATCCTTTGTTATTGGTTATCCACAAGTGTTTTAAAATCATCCAAAAAATGAAGAAAAGCAGTTCTGAGAGATCATCACAGTTATTTTCTGATCCATAATTAATCAAAATTCCAGATAATCATTCAAATTTTAAAAGTTTTCCTAACCTAATTGAATCTTTGCACTCCCATTCAGCCATGCAGACAAGAAAATGTTGTTTGAAAGACTTGTTTTCAGTAGGATACAACTTTATGAATTTATCTGGGAATCCCACAGTAGTTACTGTTGTGCTACTGTTCACCATGACTCTTGCGATCATCTCTGTCTAGCAAAACAGCCTCTTCAGCCTCCCAGAACACCTTAGAGGATTTTTATCTCATTCTTAAGACTCCATAATATTAATTTCATAGAAGGATTGGAATTTGTATGCTATTCAGTTATTAGGATCCAGACTTGGAATTACTTGGAAATTAACTCTATAGAAAATAAACAGCCATAGAAAGTATTAATAAATAGTATGGATCACTTCCCCTTCTCTTTCTACCTGCAGCGAGGATCCCTTTCTCTCTAATATCAGAGAGAGAAGGAAGCCATATTCCCTGAAGCCCCAAAAATGCATTCTGGTCAGATATTTGTGGAAAACACCAATGTCATTTCCAATGTCATCTTGGATCAGCCCAAATCAGAACATCTTTTTTTTATCTGGGAGGAGCTATCTGTCTGCTTCTGATCCTGATTCACTACACTGAATCCATGGGTCCACCACCAGCCAGTTCCAGTGAAATCCACACCCAGTGAAATCCATACCCTTACTCCTGACCTTGGCCCTCCTGTCTCAAACAAGGGAGATGGGTAAGGGACTGCTGCCTTCTTGTCTCATCAGTGCTGACATCCTCTTTGAAGCTGCAGAATGTCACATCAAAATACAAACCAACCTTTACAAAACTCAAGAAAACTTTTTTTTTTAATATATATTACTTAAAACCTTAGGAAATGCACAGAACTGATTTTTTGAGTCAAAGATGATAATGCGCAAGTCCAGTTACATTTCACAGTAAAGCTGCATAAGACAGAAGAACACAGCTCTGTAAACAAGGGCGAGGGATAGGGTGAGAAAATCACTGAAAAATATTAAGTCCCCCGAGCACCATGGGATGAGCAATTTTCATTGTGCTCTGAGACATACTTGTGTGGCCTTGTTGCTTCTATTGATCACCGTAGGTCTTTCCTAATAGAGTTACAAGACATTTTCAGCTGCAGACTTGGAAACCTGTGGGAAATGGGATCCAATCATCCGGCTGCTCTGTTTCTGTAAGGCCAGCTCTGTCATGCTACTGCTCTGCTGGGCTTTAAACACAACACCAGCACATCTAGAGCTGAGAAGCAGAGAACAGAGACTGTGTTGGCACAGGTTATGAATTTCTGAGAAGCAAGAACCAAACTTTTCTGGTCATTTATAAAGTTCAGTTAATTTTCCTTTTCTTTGTTATGGAACAGCACTTCTGATTTCTAAGAGGGTTGTGAGTTCAGGAAGAAAATGGGAAGCATTAAGAGATATTTTATGCTCTTTTAGGTACAGTAAAGAATGAATTGAGTATTTTTCTGAGGTAGAAGTTATGGAAAATACTCACAGAAATCTTAGTGAAAATAAATGTTACTTTAACCAAGAAACCCAAGGCACAGAGAATATCAGTAAGAATCTGTATTTTGGGTTCCTACTTGCATCAAAATAAACAAAAGATGATTGTATTTTGCTTATCAGAGTTACAATTAAAGGTAATTAAAAAAGAAGAGGAAACTTGTACATTTGAAAAATTTCTACTGAAAACATGACATAAACAAGTTACCTAGCACAGTCTTGAGACTTACAAACTGAAGACTGAAATAAAATAAAAAACACTTTCCTTATGTAATACTACTAATGGAAATCTGTGTCATTTAAGTTACTTATCTACTTTTCAAAAAAGAAGTCTAGGTAAATGTGAAGGCAAAGTCTAATCCAGCAATCTGTGGAAAAATTTCAGTTTATGCTGACATGACATGAAGTTTATGCACAAGACCTTGCAGTATCCCTGTAACTAAATAATTACACTGACTTTGGTGAAGTTCACCGAGATGCTAGGAAAGAGTTTCTGTGGTACGCATTCCACTCTGCAAGACGTTATCCAAAGAGATTGTACAAGTGAGGGAGAGGTGTGGGGGGAAATAGGCATCACTCCAAACTGAAAGGAACGCAGCACAAAAGTATATATGAACATTTAACAGTCCAAGGAGGATGATATGGTCCATGATGACCTGCCCTCGTAACCTCAGGAAATACAAATCAATCTGTCTTTCATCATCTGAAACTTGAACTTCTAGCTAGTAGCTCTATGCTTTTCCCCCTTCCTTCTTCCAAACCTCCTCCTTGAACTGATTTACACTATTTGCTTCTACTGCTGACTTCGGCAGTTTGTTCCAGACCGTATTTCAACTATCCTTTGTGTAAAACTGTTCTGTCTGAATATATCGGAGTTCCTAAATTCTGGTACACATATTGGAGTGGTTACAGAAGTAATTTTAGCGGGGCTGGCGGCTGGCCTAACTCGTGCTCTGATCTCTCCTCCCCTCCCTCCACTGAACAGTTAATACTTTGCCATCAAAGTCAAGGCTGCTGCAGAGAGAGCCTGCTCCAGGCAAGTGCCCAGAGGGACACTGCTTGAACTTGTCACATACTAGCAAGACAGTGTGGCCGAAGCTTTCCCAGCCCTCAGAAGGGGACCAAAGTAGTGAAGAGCAAAGAGTAAGCAAATAAAGAGGAGCAGGACTCTATATCTTCGTGTGTTAAACAATTTGATCCTATTCACAGAGCCTTTATCTGCTTTCCACAAACATTTTCATAGGAAACTGTTGGTTAAATAAATAAACAAACCTCTGTCATAAGATTTTACATGGTCATCTTGAAAACTTGACAGTCATCTTGGGGAGCAATCAGGAGTAATATAATGTCATTCTACTTTCAGAGAGAATAATGAATATTGGGAGCTATATTTATAGTAAACATTTGGCAAACTGTCTACACGTCTAAAATACATTGATATAAATAATATGTAAAATAAAGTTGAATATAGAGATTTGTAAAAACTGAACTTTTTTATTTTTTATTTTTTTTTCACTCTGAATGAAAAAGAGGTCTAAAATTCCTGAAACCTTAACTGCAGCTGCAGGCTGGCAATTAAGTGGCTGGAAACAAATGGCAGAGTGAATAGCAGCCTGCAGATCTTGAATGTATTTTCAGTTGATTTTAAAAGATAAAAACAGGATTCTTAATTTTGACTTCTGAGGATCTGCATTTTCTAAGAGATTATTATTTGCAAGTGTCTTTTTAAATCCACTCTTGTGTATGAATTAAGGTTAGAAAAGAGGCAGACAATCTATCATGTATGCCATAACTTTTAAATGAAGGTGACATATTTTTCCCAGTCAGAACAACTTTCATCAGGAATATTTTTGGAAATTTAGAAAATCTCTTTGATGTCAGAAAAACTGTTTCTCACATTCTTTTGAAGTAGACAAAAGGTCAATGTTAATTGCAATATGTTGTAAATCATATAGATTACTTTCAAGAAAATATTTAAGCAAGATATCTTATATGTGACATTCATTCTTTAGCCAGCCAGACACAGATGATGTTTAATTTATAAAGAATTAAAAGGATGTAAGTCTCTTGCAAAATAAAGAATTTAATGAAATTCTTCTGTTGTGTTACCAATTCACAGATACCACCTTTTCTTATTTATGGAGAGAAGTGTATTAATCATCACATGCAGAGTTGCAACTTCAGCAGAAACATAAATTATCAGTCCTAAAACTCAAATTCTTTCCAAGGATCTGCAAAGCTTGAAGTTTTGAATAGCTTGGATAGAACAAACGGACAAGAAAAGATAATGCATCTTTTGAAACACAAACCTGCAAAGATGTTATGCTCAATTACTCTGACAAAAGATTTGGAAACCAACAATATCCCCTGTGGAATACCACTGCTAAACTAGAATGCTAAATCAAAAGCTCAAAGTTAAGCAAGAATAATATAGCATAAGCCACATTAAATGCATGTCATCCTTAGAGCTAGAACCCACTCAGTTATTTATTAAATAACTATTTATACTTTTGCAGAGGAAAAAAGGAAAAAAAAAAAAAAGAGATGCTCAGACTGAATGTGAACAAATAAAAGTACCACTCTGGATATCACATGAAGCAATGGTGGCACTGGGCAGGCTACATCCCTCACTGCAAGTCCTCTGATGACCAGTCAGAGGGTCAATAGGTTGTTTTACAATATAAACAAAGCTTCACTGAACAGACTTTCAGTCTTATCTTAAAAGACAACAAAAACCTCTATTACAACCTGAGACAGAGACGGGGCGGTGTTTGGAAGGGTTCTGAAAGATGGAGAAGTACAACTGTGGCTGTCATGCCTGTGGTAAATGGCAGGCTACTGTGTGCAAGTGAGGACTTCTAGCAAGCTACTGGAAAAAGATACTGCAGGAACCTCAGTGGTGCCACATTGCAAGGGTATTTCCAGCCTGACAGAGGAAAACAGGCTTGTTTTATTTTCAAGGAGTGCTTTCAGCCAAGCTGCACAAAGAGCAGCATTTGCATGCAAGCAAAAGCCTCCATCTGCAGGAAGAAACAGGGATGCATCCTACCTCAGGATCAGGGGAACTGTTTGGGAGAGATGGTTTCCAGACAGCTGACATTATCTGCAGTGTTCATCATTGCATCACTGTAGATGTTTGGGAAGCCACTGCATTTGGGACACATCTACCCCAACACTAATGTTGAGTAACAAGAAATGGAATGCAGGCTGTTTCTGAGGGACAGCAATGATTTTGCCAAAAAAGCACTAAGAATACGAGTCCAATTTAGGCCAGTCAGTTCTTATTATCTTCACTGAGATGGCACGTCCATGATTTCAGCTGTACAGAGAAAAGGGATCATCTTTCTGAATTACAGGCCTAAGAAAAAGAGCTGCTGCACACACAGCCAGGAGAAGCTAAGGGTCTGGAAGGGCCTTAGCACACAGTAGGTGGCTATTAGAAACTGTGAGTTCCTGTACTAGAACACAACTGCTTTGCATACAAGTCAAAACCAGGAAAATTTAGGCTAGTTCAGTATCATATTAATTTACCTGTTCTGGATGTTCCCCCTGAATATCCAAGATCTATTAATGTCCTAGATAACAGAGAGGTGACATGGGATCAGCTTTGCTACAATTCTTGTTCTCCAGACAGACACAAGGGTCAGTGAGGGATCGTTATTCATCTAGAAAAGGATGGATTTGTTGATTGATGTTAAAAGCTGATAGGGAAGTTGAAAAAAACAACAAACAAGGAGAAATACAGAGTACATGACTGTGGTTTTAAAGTTAATGGGTTTTTCCCATCAGGTAATGCGTATATGAAATAATAATGGTGCTTACTAAAATATTGTTTACTACTTGATGATGATGTTTTACATCATTCTGTAAACCTCTTCTTGATACTAACAGAATCTCCTGTGTGTAAGGGACAATAATGTCCTCCTGTTGTGGTTTAACCCTAGCCAGCAGCTAGATCCCACACAGCTACCTGCTCACTCCCCCACCATGGGATGAGGACAGACTCAAAAGAGTAAAAGTGAAAAAGCTCATGGGTTCAGATAATAATAGGTAAAGCAAAAGCTGCATGCACAACCAAAGCAAACCAAGGCATTCATTCACCACTTCCAATCAGCAGGCAGGTGTTCAGCCATCTCCAGGAAAGCAAAGCTCCATCCTGTGTAATGGTTATTTGGGAAGACAAAAAAACACCATCACTCCAAGCATGCCTCCCTTCATTTTCCTTCCCCCAGCTTTATATGCTGGGCATGACATCATTAGGCATAGAATATATAAGAGCAAAGACTTAATAATGGTAGTCTACTAACAATCACTGTTGCCAAACAAGAGTTGTGTTCATGTGGGATGTCAACAACAGGCACTCATCCTTCAAACTATGAACACCTAACTTCAAGCTGACAGGTAGCTGTTAGAGGACTTTCAATTCAAAATTAAGTAAAAGAGAAAGAAAAAGAAAAAAAGGCTAATAAATTAGAGACAGTTACTGAATTACTCCAGTCAGTAGTACTGATTAACAAATCCTGCCCCAAAAATCAGAATTACAATGAACTGCACTTACTGTATCAATCAGTCACGTTGCAGATTTTGAAAGCAGGGAATGAAAGATGAACAAATTCTGTGAAAGATAAGACAAAATGCAATTATAACAAAAATACTTGCAAGTTATATTTTATATAAGAGTTACATATCCTTGTAAGTTTGAAAACTTAGGCCATCTAGAGGGAGTAATTTCTTACCTTATATTTTTTTTGTTTTGTTTTCAAAGAGTTCCAATATAAGGTATATAGTTATCAAGCAAAGTCAAATTAAAAAGCTTATGGTAAATGACACAAAGCAATACAATTCCATCTTTCTGAAGAGATTTATTTACATAGTGAGATTTAAAATGTTTCAGATTTATGCACACACGCCAGGGACATGAATTTCCTAGCTTTTAAACCTTTAATGCAATAACCTTTACCCTGGTTTGAGATAAGTCTATGTCAGTGTTTATAAAGTAGGGTCCTTCTAGCTGTTTGGTCCAGTATAATAAACCACTCCTTTGTTAAATGGTAACTTTTATTCTGTGAAAGCCCCTTTCCTTTAGTCCAGCATTTTCATTCTGTTTTTTCTCCTCTCCCATAGTTCTACCTCCAGATCTAGAGCAACACCAGGAAAATCTCCCAAGAGATTCCTCTAAGGAAAACAAGAATACAAGGATATTTCTCTGGAAACACATTGAGGACTAACAGGCTTGCCTGGAGCAAAAATTAGTGGTAGCACTGCTTGGAATTACACTGGAGACTTAAAAGACCTACAGCTAATGCAAAATAGGGTGCATTGGTCCATGGAAGACCACTATACCAAAGGACAAATTCAGGATATACATACACACCATTGAGTAACACATGCACACAAAAGCACATTTTCTTTTTTGGCTTCTATCATTAGGGTTATCTTCCTGCAATTAATAATTAGACACACCAAAATCACAATCCTAAATAGCCATCTCATTTACTGCCTTTTTTTCAATTCACTTCATTTTTTTCAGACTTTGACCCACAAAGAGTAGCCTTAAGAGTAGCCCTGGAAACTTGATTTATCTCCAGTCTTCGAAGCCTGACATTTGTTGATGATTCTTTTCATAAGGGGCACTACCCATAAGTTACATAGAAGCCAGAGACGACTACGTGAGAGTAACACAGAAAGGACTCAGGTGGTAATCCACACATTTTTAAACCCCTTCAGTTGCCCAAGACTGGTTAGTCATTGAGCTGTGCTCAATACTCTTCTACAAATTAAACAGACATCCAAAATAGAAAGAACACCATATTCTTCACAGTGCATCTTATGCATTGTGGCTGTTTCCCTATAAAAACACCAGAAGAGGAATTATTAGCAAGGCACTGAAGGGACATGCTCAGTTAGTCAACAAACAAGGTACATTTACTTGTTAGGCCATGCCATACATGGATTCCTGCTTTGCACATCTCCATAATCACAGTGACAAGGAGCAGGACATCTTCTGGTTGCTATGAAGCTTTCTGGATAACTGGAGATGATTTTCAGAGTTCTGCCAATTTGTGTTCAGGCTCTTTTAAAGACTGTAACAAGTAGTCAAACAAGCACTTGACACAGGAGGCAAGTCCAAGCACCCAGGCTATGAAAAAGGTACAAGTAATCAATAACTAAACCCCTTAAAATTTACTGTTGTGCAAAACAGGCAAATCGAATAAGCAACACTGCTGACATTATGGTGCTCAAAGGTGAGCTGGACTTGTTGAAAACTTCTCAAACAAACCAAGTTCTTATAATGTATCAAAAAATAAAAAAGAAAATGCGTAACAAAGGTGCCCAACTACAGCCTCAGGAACTGTGCAACTGTCCAGGTAGGATTTGGCATTTAACCCACATCCCATTCCCAATGACCCTTTTTTATCCAGGGCAATAGGATTATCAGGGACAAACACTAGCAGCACTTTGCTCCCAGGTCCTTAGGATGGAGGTTTAACCTCTTAGATGGAAGGCCTTACAGGGCTAAACGAGCTCCATCTGCCCGGGTTTGGAATTAGAGTTGTCCTTCTCCTAGGATGACTGCCAGAAGGCTAATGAGCACATGCTACCCATACAAGGATTCTAGGAACATGGGTATCACTCCCCACACTTTCCCGTGGGCAATGAGTTTAATGCTCCCTCTGCTGTGGGCACAGTTATCGCACCAGGGGCCACAGCAGACCCCAAGTGATTTTCAGACTGTGCCTGAATATTAACAGGTATTGCTGAAGGTACTGTGTATGAACCAACAGATGTAATGAGTGCACAATAAGCTTTTCTGCAACAGGTGAGGGACAAGAGGGTGTGGCAGTACCTTGAGATCCAAAGAAGCTAAATGTCCCAGTCAGCAATAAACATTGACCATTACAGTCCAAATAATACAATTTACAATACTGCAAATCTACTACTATAGAACATAATATCATCACAACCGTGTCTATCCTAACCCACTGATGACCTCAGGGAATTTTCAAGAATATTACTTCTATTTTCTGTCCTCTCATCCCTAATGTATACAGGCAGACTTAGCTATGTCTGCAGCAAGAGAAGGCATTGTCTCAAGAGAAAAATTGACCACTCCCATTATCTGAATGCCAAATTTCATATATTCAGTTCGCCAATATTCTACGCTAGCCACTCGACTAAGCAACTAAATGAGGTGGGCTCAGATCTCTGGAATTACTAGGATAGAAGCAACCTTTCTCTCAACTGCAGCATGAAAACATAGCAAAAAAAAAAAGTAGCTGATATGCTAAAGTATGAAAAAATGCCATTATATTTAAGGTGTTTATAAGAAAGAATGTTACATTTACTATTGTGAATAAATTCAGATTTACCATGTATCAGATATTAGGCTTTATTTTTCTCTATAAAATAAATATAGCCAGAGTATAAGATTATGACTTCTCTATAATTTTGTAAAACCATCTAATTTAAACAGAGATGCCTATTCACTTGACAGTATAAAACTGAAAACAGAACCATCAAATTATTGTACAGCACAAGCACATTGTACATGAAGAAAACATAGGTATACTTTCTTGTGAAACTGCTGGGTTTTATCACAGTTTAATGATTTGTTGCACTATTTATAGGATAAACAATAAATCTAACATGATTCATCATATTAGCCAATAAATCATGAGACAAATCATTAGGCAGAGAGATAAAATCAAGTGTTTTAGAAATAAGTTAATCTATGATGCCAATGCCTAATCTAAACAGTTGGTTAAAAACCCTATTTACTAATAATTTTTACATAAAGAAAGACTGATGATTATGTAGATTAAATGTGTACTTGTTTCTATAAGCAGTAGATAATCGCATCTTCTGTGCTGGTCTGTTTAAAAAGGAAAAAAAGATTAGAAAACCACTGGGAAAAAATTTAACATCATTTTGATTGTATTTTTATAATTTTGAAGGGCTGTCTGAAACACTTATTGTGTCTGCCTTAGAATTTGGTGAAGAAATAGTTAATTAAAAGCATGCTGCAAGGTTGGTGGACAGATACTATCTTTAGCTACGAATTCCATAATATCCCAATTAACGATTCCATGAAGATGTGATGGCTGGTTCTAATGCTTCTTCATTCTTCAGTCTGAATATAACCCTGTAGTCTTTTGCGTTTGTGACAACTGTGTTTATAGCTTCTCTACCCATAGAGCTTCATGGCACTTTGAATTATGCTCAAGAGTATATGGGCATCACGTCACATTTGTGTGCCTGATATCATACATGACTAGCTGCGTTCCAGCCAGGGTCCTTAATGTACATTCTACAGATGGACTACCCTCTGAATGCTTAGCCAGATATTAAGTTAAATCTTTTTGGAGTCAAGCTTGTTTCACATCAGTTATACAAACATATTGGTTCCTTTAAAAGGACAAATGCACTGAGAGTAAGACAAGGAATCTAGGTCGGAAATCTAGGAAAATCATTTTAAATTTTGGCTTAGCTTTTAAATTTGAAAATCTCTTCTTTGGGAATTATTGTTATCTGTGGAGGGTTTGTTTTCATTTGCTTTAGCCCAAAGAGAAGTAGCTGAGCATTATTTATCAAGAAGTACATAAGCAACATAGACATAACCAGGAAGGAAACATAAACAGAAAGGCAACCTCCTTCCCTCTCACTTTCTGTTTTGTATTAAAATGCAAAAAACCTGACAAGATAGTGACAAACCAACATGCTATTTTCTAGTTCAGGAATTTTTCCTCAAATAAGAAAAAACAACAACAACCAAACAACACATTTCTATGCCACTGCCTATCTATCTATGGGACTATGTCATACATACTGTAACTTCTTGATAAGGCTAATCCTGAGAGCAAGGTATTTTCCTCTAACTAAAAGAATATATCTGAGTAAGAAAAGCATCTGTAATTAGGGCTGTGACCAACTGTTTACTTGTCACACAGAGTGGGGTGAACAAACCCCTCCAGCACATAAAGTACACTGGGGAAGGGGAAAGGAGGGGCAAGGCTGGCACTGGGAGGGGAGCTATGTCAGAGAGGCTGAAGGGAGCAGAAGGGATATTGTTGGGTTTGTTGTTTTCTTGTTTTTTTTATCTCAACCCATACAGCATGCTTTGTAAAAGATGTCTGAGAGATGACTAGAGAAGTGATAGCAATTTCATGCTTTATGCAATATAGGTGGGGATTATTTGTTTGTATCTTTTTTTTTGGTGTATAATATACAGACATCCCATACATATAAAATGTAATAACCAGGAGCACACCGGAATCATATGCCTGCAGTCTTTTGTTATTCTTTTAGTACCTGCTTATCTCTTGTTTCATTTTTTCCTGATGACACTTAAGGTCAGATTTTTAAAGGCACTTAGATGCCTCATTTTACTGAAATCAATAGGAGCCAGGTGCTTAAACATCTCTGAAGAACTAGCCCTTTAATGTTTATTAACAATGCCTCAGATGAGGGTACGTCCCAGAAAATGTAATAATTGCCTTCCTTTATTAACTGTGGTGTGTTGAGATAAGATAGAATCAAGTCCTCAGACTCATCTCCCCTCAATGATTTCCTAAATGAGATCAGTTTCCACTTACATTCTGAATGACCAAGGGTGACTAAATCAGAGCAATGAAGTACATTTACGTCCTTGAAACTCAAATCATCTTGCAGACACTTCTCCCAGTGTTGCTGATCCACATATTATCAAGTCTCAAAATGTTTGGTGTTTTTCTCCAACACTTAGCTATAATCATTTTAAATACAAGAGAATCTCTCTCTTTTTTTCTTTTTCCTCTGTAAGTAAAAATGAAGCTTTTGTTTTCCTTTGGGAGCTTAGACTTTCACATACTAACTATGGAACTACAGAAAAAACAAAACCTTGTGGGTTTGCCCTTATGCTTTTAGTCTTTTGCATTCACACATTGTTCATCAATGTATGGCACAGAGCAGAAGGGTCTCTAAGACAGCCTCGTGTATCCTTGGATAGAAAACTTAAAAAGTCAGAAGAAAAAGTTATTCTAATAGAAGCCTTTGGATGACTGGCAGGGAGAAGTAAGGAAAAGAAACATTGTTTTGGGTTGGTTTTTTTTTTGCTGACAGATCTTCAGAATTAATGGAGAATCTTTTCCCTCCGTAGAATAAGCTTTGGATCAACTCTTAAGGTGAACATCCTAAGGCTCATGCTAGCGTATCCCAGCACTTCCCCTTGTTCCTGGATAGGCAGCTTTCCATCAGCATTCATTAACACCTTTTGTTTAGCTAGTGACACTTTTGGTTACTGTATTATTGGTTGGTACCTTTCTCCATTTTAGTCTTCTACAAGCTTAGCAGTCACTTTCTCTAGACAATCTCTATAGAGCTTTATGTACCTTGTATACCAATGAAGAAGAGTCCATGGTTTCAAGAGAAAGATACACTCATGCCTTTCAAGTAATTTAAATCTATTTTTTTGCTGCTGTGATACTCTTTTTGATTGTTATCTCACTGTTTTGCTCTCCCTTTTCTCAGAACAATTTCCTCTTCATCTTCCCCTCATTTTTCCATCTTTTTCTTTCTTCCATATGTTTCCCTCCAGGTCTCCCCAAACATTTCTCTCTTTTCTGTTCTCTCTCAGTTTGCCTTTCCCTCCCCCCACCACTGCAAAATAGCTGATTAACATTAGACACAGCAACTGGAAATCACCACAGGTAAGAAAAATACAAAAATTTTAAGTCACTATGTTAAATCCATGTTCAAATCCATTTGAAATTGTGATTGATGAGAAACTGTGAGGGTTTCTATTCTCTCCTTGGGCATTTTCTCATTCTACTTTCTGCTATCCCCATGCACTCTCTTCCTCTCACAGGGAAGATGCCAGAGGGAAAAGGAAGAAGCTGTCAGTAGCAAGTTACCCAGCTACTCGTCTGACCAAAGAGTTTCATATTAGGATCAGCAATGAAAGCTTCACCTAGAGTATTGTCTGCTTATTCCCTCTTCTCCTTCCTCCCAGCCTAGCTGATCTCCTATAAAGGAACTCCACTGTATGACAATATTTCTATTCCTTTCCTGTGGTGGTTTTTTGTTTGTTGTTTGGTTTTGTTGTGTTGTTGTTTTTTTTTCAAACTGCCCACAGTGATGGACCACCAGACTATAATTCTGGGCACTAAGCATTAGATACTAATACAACAGGAGATATATTTAAAGCACTACCAGCTGCCAGAACAGCAAAGAGTTTGAGTTCAGATGTAACTTACTTCAAGAGGTCCTCTCAACTTCTTACACCACTTGCCTGTAACTTTCAATATGACATGGGTTTGGGGGTTTTCACATTTCTTTTTAGCCTAATCTTCTTTCCTCTTCATAAATCTTCAGCTGATTTCCTGGAATTCTCACTCTGAACCTGAGATAGCTGAAACACAGAGATTACTTTTTAATCAGTCCAGAACTGCTAGGGAGAAGATTGGAAGCACGTTCCGTTTCTGCAGAAGCATGTGACTCCTGGTGACACAACCTCTCCAGTGTAACTGTTTCTAAAGCCTGCTAAATCAATTTTAACACTCTTCTGTTTAATAACAGCATAAAGCATAGCCCTTATGTGGATTTAATTAGAGCCATACAATCTACAGAAAGGACACAGAACAGAACTGAATTGAAAGAAACCCACTCATTATCTCAATAAATTCAAGACTGACTGGACAGGCACTTCTAAAAATTAATTTTTGGGGGTATTATGATCAGCAAAACTATCCCAACAGTCATTCAGAGATAAAATTATAATATTCAAAGCACCTGCCCTATTCAAAATGTCTGTTGAAGTCTACAGATACTCTGTGTCCCTTTATATGCAGGTCCAGGGCTGTTTCACACATTAGCACTGATATGGTTTTTTCCAGCCCTTATTCAACCCAGATGTTTTCAAAGTGATAATTGGGTCATGTGGGAACTGCATGGCTGAAAAACTCAGTAGCACTAAAACTGTATTCCTGTAAGTTTTTGTATATCTAGATTTCAGGGGCAGGGATTAAGAGGGTTCTTAGCTAAAACATCCAAAATGATTTCTAAAGTAGTACTGAAGAAACATTTTGCAGTGAATTACTTTTTTCAACATATTTTAAACAGAAACACATCGCCATATTTTCTGTGGGCTTGAAAGCTTATGTTAAGTTTCCAAATAAGTCAATTCTATAAAGATAACATCTTTTTCAAAAAAAAAAGTGTTGCAAGCTAATACTGTACATAACAAATAAGCCTTAATTAAAATTGAAATTGAAATCTGTATTGGTTGATCACTCCTGAACAGGAAATATTTTAAGGCAAGGTTTGCAAAAGCTCTCTGGTCAAATATTTAGGTCCTTAGTATCTGTAATTAGGGTAAAAACATCAAAGTCTTCCATGCATCAAAGTACAAGCAGAATTTCCTAAAGTGCTTGATGTCTATCTGTTCTTGCTGTGACATTTACATTTGAGTTTCTACACAATCTCAGCACCCAAAAACCTGAAGTCCTCGTGGAATCTGGATGAGTTTTGACAAGCAGTGTCTAGCACAGGTAGAATCTCTGCTGGTTTAAGACCTAGTCCCAGCTGTAGACCTTTCCTTCACATAGCTATTCTTAGGGATGCTGTAGCGCACATAATACTTGCATTTATATAAAAATTGTGGGGGGTTTGTTTAATTTGCACCCAACTAATTTTCTGATTACCTTGCTACAACTATTTGTACAACTATTTAGCAACTATTCCATATACAGAGGAATTAGATTATTCAGGCCACACGTGAAAATCAGCTTCAGATGAAGACTAAATGAAAATCATCCCAAGAGATCAGTATACAGTCAGATTTGCTGACCCATTAGCCTCTTCATTACTGATGGAAGTAAATAGCTGTAAGGATATTAACAATGAGACCTGAGGCAATCATAAAGCCCTACCTAAGGTGATTCGAGATATCACCCTATACTTTTTAACCCATTATAAAGAATCAATAAAAGCCAAAGTCAGCAAAGTGAACACATTTCATTTTTAAATACAATTAATGTTTATTTTTGTACAACTCTCTAGTACTCTTCAGTAGGGATAATTTAATCTTCCAGTCATGGTCTCTCTGCACATATTC
>VWZO01010557.1:0-2500 GCA_013396975.1 Bucco capensis | reverse complement strand
ATGATGCATACAAACTCTTTTGATGCAAAGGGAGGAAAAAAAACAAACCCTAAGTGTACAATTCTAGCTCATGTGATGTTTTCTTCTACATTAGTTTCACAGTGTATTCCAAAAACTGTGCCTTGCTACCATCTCAGTGCAAAATTCTGAGCACCAGCTCATCAGTCACATCTAGTCACTCAATAATACACCAGACTCTCCACACATACACATGCATGCAGCTCTGCTGGCTTCATCAACATTCACTGAGATATGCTGACTCTTCTGCACTGCAAATGATGATCTGTGTTTTACAAAAGATGCAACTGTTCACCTATACTTTGTATTCCTCTTGTGTTCAAGAACTGTTGCACAACGTGCTGTATTTGTTGTGTTAGGCAAGAAATAATCTGTGTTGAACTTTTTACCACATGGAGTCTTTACAGTGCTGTCCTTCAGTAAATTGTAGTCATTATCTAGCAGCACACACTGAAGGGTGAAAAAGGAACCTTTCCAAGTCAAACAGCATGAGACACACGAGTTGGAATTAGACCAGGACACCAGGGCTAATATTCCACTATCCTATAATAAGTACACGAGAACTTTAATGACCACAAATGGTCAGAAACACAGTGTCATGTCTTATCCAACTGCTGACAGCTCCAGCAAAGCCATCCATTAACACCATGCTCAGGAACCCAGAACTGACTCTGAAGGCAGAGTATTGCCCACCAGAAAAACCAAAGGAAAAGCTGTGTTTTCTTTTGCAGCCTTTCTTAAACAGTGATTTATTTCACATGACCCTGAACCTGAAATAACAGGCTAAACAGATATGTTATGAACAAAGGCATTGAACCAGAAAAAATAAATAAATAAAATAGTGGCTATGTTAGAAAGTATATAATGTTCCTTACCTTATTTATACTTCCCCAGCTTCTACTCATTTACCACTTGGGGATTTTCTGATCCACAGTTGGCATGTGATTTTTTTTATGGATTCTCCTTCCATTAATTTGCTTGATTTGCTTTTGAATCTATGTCAACTTCCAGCATCCTCAAATCCTCTGAAATGTTGAGTTCCACGACTCAATATCACTGAGTGGAAAAACAAAATTTTTTCATTTGTTTTGACCTGCCCTATTAGTTTCAATTGATGCTCAGTTCTTACATGTGAACAGCATATAGTCATTTTCCACTTACCTTTTTCATGTCATTCCCAGTCATGTAGATCTCTATCAAATTCTCCATCTGATGATCCTTCTCCAGGCTGTAGTTCATAATATTTCTTCTATCACGTGGAGCTGCTCCATCAATCTGATCACATATCAACTCTGAAAGTGGAGCATGAGAATTACTCATAGCACCGAAAAGCAGAGTATACCAGGGCTCCACAGAGACACAGAGTCATGTTTTCCAATTTGTCTTCTATTTCTTTCCTAATAACTCCTAACTCAGCTTGAGAGTTTTTTCTGACCACTGTAGGGCACTAGCTGACAAATTCAACTCAAGTCAGTGGAATTGGGAATTGTTCAACTTCAGTTATTTAACCAAGTACATTGTCAGCTCCCCATAACAATAACCATTGCTGATGAAGTTAACATGTGAGAAAGTTGTGGTTTCTGGGATACTTCTGGTCCCATTACAAGACACTGCCTGATATTTTTGATTTTCAATCCAGCTTGGCTTTCAAGACATTGTTGCCCTTGCCACACTCAGCATAACATCAAATTCTTCTATTTGTCCACAGAAGAGCTGGCAGCTGTGGTTTTTTCTGCATTTTCCGTAGACAATGAGAAGTAGCACAAAACTATTTGTCTCTCCCAGAAAACTAGTGAGAGTCAAGCGTGTTCTTATCTAGAGAAACTGTGGCTAAAACTACTTACCATGGACAAAGACAAAACCTTTGGGGATCAGGATGTAATCAAAACAAATCCATCCCCTCTTCAGACAAATATATAAAATCTCAAGCAATGGCTGATTTATCTTAAGAACTCCAAAGATTAGAAGAATTCTGAAACTGGCTGGAAAGTGTCACTGAGGAGGTTTAATCTCCATTTCACTTTACTGGCTTCTAGTTTCTCCTACCAGTAGGCAAAAATACCAGAGGCAAAGAAAATTTCAGAAAAAGCCCTGACACTTTGTCCCCAGCTTCTTGCATGGGCTTCTTTTCTCTACCAGCAAGGCAGTTCTACCAGTTGAACTGCAGCGCTCTCTATGATTGTCTAACCTGCTATTACAGGTAAGATCTCATTCTTCAAACCACCTGGGAGAGAAATATGGTTGTACATGTGTTGGAGAGAACAATCTGAATACAACAGAGCTTGTTCTGTGTCCATCAATGTCAAAATCACCTGTAAAATCTTTATAACTGGAGGGGGTTTCCAAGAAGGAAAGAATGAAGATCGCTTCTGGTTCTTCACATTGAAGCCTGGATTCTAAGCACTGAAGAAAAAAAATATCTGCAAGCTAAATAAATTCAGAATTCAACAAGGCAAAGAAAAAAATTGGTAACATGGCTTTC
>VWZO01010556.1:131835-165538 GCA_013396975.1 Bucco capensis | reverse complement strand
AAGTCATATGAGGAGAGGCTTAGGGAGATGGGGCTGTTCAGCTTGGAGAAGAGGAGACTCAGGAGGGACATTACTGCTCTGTACAACTACCTGAAACGAAGTTGGAGTCAGGTAGGGGGTCAGGCTGTCCTCCCTGGCAACTAGTGACAGGACATGAGGGNCAGTTCTGGGGTCCTCAGCACAAAAAAGATGTTGACCTGTTGGAATGAATCCAGAAGAGGGCCACAAATATGATTAAAGGACTAGAGAAAATCCCCTTTGAGGATAGGCTGAGGCAGTTGAGGTTGTTCAACCTGGAAAAGAGAAGGCTTCGAGGGGATCTTATAGCCATCTTTCAGTGTCTAAAGGGGGTTATAAGATAGAAGGAAAGAGACTTTTCAGCTAGTCAGATTGTAATAGGACAAGGGGGAATGGTTATAAGCAAATTCTTTACCCGGAGGGTGGTTAGGCACTGGAACAGATTGTCCAGAGAGGCTGTGGATGCCCCATCCCTGGTAGTGTTCAAGGCCAGGCTGGATGTGGCCCTGAGCAACCTGGTCTAGTGTGTGACATCCTTTCCCATGGCAGAGGGGTTGGAACTAGATGATCTCTAAGGTCCCTTCCAACCTGGCCATTCTATGTTTCTATGATTCTATGATGAGTTACTGCCAGAGGAAAGAGCTGCATTAGATTTTGGAGATGGGACTTGATTCAGGACTTTTAGGCAGGTGGAGCCTTGATAGAGACAGTAACATAAAGACAGAAGCTGTGAGAGGAGAAACCAAACGGGATAAGAGTGGTAAAAATCAGTTTTGCACAGCCTGAAAGTTAATCCAGGTTTTGCAAGAGCAAGGATTCCTTTGCTTAATAATCAACAGCCTCTAAACCCAGTGGATGAATGGTTGGTCGTCTTCTGTTGTCAGACAGACATACCAACTTAAGTGACTCAAGTTTCATTATGCTACTGCTGCTTCTGCACATCAGCAAAAGTGTTTGGATGAGTAGAAATATACATTATAATGTGGTATTCCTTTCTTAACTTTGTGAATATTTCTATGTTTGCACTTACTGGGAAATGCTACAATCAAAGGTATTATTGTAGCTTTCTATTTTCTGTATATGCATATATGATAATAATATGATACTGACTTTTTTTGTTTCCCCTGGCAGTCTGCCAGGCTTCAGTAGCCCAGGTGCTTTTTTTATAAAGCCTTTGCACCTTCCATTCTTTATGGAAGTGAATTCCCTGAATGAATCAGGCAATTGCAAAAAGTGAAAGCTTTGGAACCTCTTGAAAGAATATAGAAAGTGCAATAGACTATGGAGGCACTGAGGAAGGTGTTAGATAGTAAAAAGTGGTCACTAATTGACCATATATTTGTCAGCTTTAAGAGCCTTTTAGAAATGTGCAGAATCTTCATGGACAAAGGTGAATTTCTTCCACTAAAATTTTACTGCAACTTAAATAAATATTTTACAGTAACTGTGTGAATTTATAGACCCTTCAGGGTCAAAGGAGGTCAATGACAGTCATTTGTAAACACCAAAATAACCACTTTTGCAATCATTCAAATCTTGCAATTTATGGGAAAAACTAATTTCTGAAGCATGCCAGTCTGTCTGGGTGCAATGCTACTCTGATATTGGTACAAAAATGCAGATTCAAGTTATAAGCCTGTTGTATTTGCAACCGGTGGAATTTATCATTATGCAGCTTAGCTTTCTTGTACCACTTTCACAATTCCAGAAAGTAAATGTTTTATTACAAAAGTAATAAAGTAATTTATATTATATCACAAAAGGGGAACTGAAGCCTCAATTACTGTAAGATTTCAACTGCACTTTTAATTTAGTAACTATGCATGGATGTTTGTTCCACTGGCAAGTAGACTCTGGAATGATTCAAGCCCCAAAATTATGACAGGGTAAGTAATATGTATGCTGTAAGAGTGGTCAGTATGTGAGAAAAACATTCTAGCTGAAAACATATTAAAACCACTTCTATCAATATTTCAGATCCTGGTATGAGATAGATCTTTTGGGGTATTTTCCAGCTGGTTATGATGCCATGTTTCCCGAACTGAAACAAGACACTAAAGCCGTTTTACATAGAATGGGCAAAATGGAAAATAAGGAGTAGTTATGCACTACAGTGTGAAATTGGAGTCATCTCATAGTTCAGGAAGCATTTCAAGTTTATATGAAGACATGTATTACTGTAAACCTTTTCTCACTCAGCTGGAATGTCCTCTTAATGAGATTACTCGTTACCTTTGAATACTACTTTTCTACTTGTAATACTTGTGAGTCAGCTGCACAGAGTTCCTTGTAAGGTGAGCTGAGGAACATTCTCCTGTGATGTCTCCAGTGATTCCAAACTTGGGATGCAGAGATAATGACTTCTTAAGCATTTTCATTCTGGAGACCCTTTCATGGGTTTGCATAGATCTTCACTGCAGACTATTCAGAAATGAAAGAAATTTAGTTTTCCATAGTTATCCACAAAAATACTACCTAATCTTCCCTTCAGTTGTCTTTTGGTGTGCTAAAATCTCAAAAATTGCTAGAAAGTTAGTAGACTTGGTTTTGATGCCATCCATGCTGACCAAACCACTCGTATTTACCACATATTGTGTTAAGTCTGGCTGTAGCCAGCTCTCGTGGCTTATTTCATGCTTAGAATGTAAACATTTCAGAAAGGAAGAGTAAGATAGTAAACATTCTTGGAGGAAGATTATCTTCTCTGTGTTTGTTGGATATAGCAAAACCGTATCTTATTTTAGGAGGGTGCTAATTATTCTACAAATACTAAATAATGCTAATAAATGGGTGTATGACCATTTGCATAAATGTGATCTCTTAGAATATACTGGAAGTATAATGAAAGAATGAATGAAAGTTTCAGTAGTATTTCCTTCTTATCTTTTACTTTTGGAGTGAACTCCATTTTTATTATTTTCTAATTGGTTATTATATTCTTAATAATGGGCTAGTAAATCAGGGACAAAGGAGTTACTCCGGTCTTAATAAGTTGTATGAGTATGTAAGTAGTTTGATCATCAAGTAGGTTTGCTTTTGAAAAGTGCCTCACTTTTTAATATTATTTTCTTTGTACTGAATTTGAGATTTATGGTGATCATAGAGTCGTTTTGAAATACAGTTTTACCTTAATATGGAGCTTTATTAGGTCTTCAGTGTTGGGGCCGGCTCTGTTCAATGTCTTTATCAATGACCTGAATGAGAGGATTGAGTGTGCCCTTAGTAAGTTTGGAGACGACACCAAGGTAGGAATGAGTGTCAATTTGCTTGGCTCTGCAGAGGGACCTGGATAGGCTGAGTCAGTGGGTTGAGGCCATTGTAATGAGCTTCAACAAGGCCAAGTGCTGGGTTCTACACTTTGGTCACAATAACCCCATGCAACATTATAGGCTTGGGTAAGAGTGGTTGGATTGCTGTCTGGCAGAGAAGGACCTGGGGCTGCTGGTTGATAGTTGACTGAACATGATCTGGCAGTGTGCCCAGGTGGCCAAGAAAGCTAACAACATCTTGGCCTGTATCAAAAATAGTGTGACCAGCAGAACCAGTGAAGTGATCATCCACCTGTACTCTGTTCTGGTAAGGCTGAACCTAGAGTACTCTGTTCAGTTTTGGCCCCTCAGTACAAGAAGGACATAGAGGCATTAGAGCATGTCCAGAGAAGGGCAACAAGGCTGGAGCACAAGTCTTAGAAGGAACGGCTGAGGGAACTGGAATTGTTTAGTCTGGAGAAGAGGAGACTGAGGACCCTATTGCTCTCCAAAACTACCTGAAATGAGGTTGTAGTGGGATGGGGATGAGACTCTTCTCCAGGGTTAATAGCGAAAGGACAAGAGGAAATGGCCTCAAGTTGCACCAGGGGAGGTTTAGATCAGATATAAGGAGAAATTTCTTTCTGAAAGGGTTGTTGAGTCTTGGAATAGGCTGCCCAGGGAGGTGATGGAGTCACTGTCCCTGGAGGTGTTTAAGAAACATTTAGATGAGGTACTTAGGGACGTGGTTTAGTGGTATGTTAGTGATAGGTATGGTTGGAGTTGATAATTTTAGAGGTCCCTTCCAACCTTAATAATTCTGTGATTCTTTGATTCAGCTAGAATTAATTGGGAAGAGTGTAAGATCTGATAAACTAAGTCAATTCTAGATATTTGTTGTTCAATGCAACATTGCACCTAAGTATCCCATCTAATTCTTGTTTAATTTTAACTGCTGTGTTTTTGTGTTAAGCAAATCCTGAATTATAATGTGCTTAAATAGCAGTGATGACTACCTGAACATAAAGCTGGGATTTGCCCCTTCAAACTGCAAAAAGTTCCGTGGTTTATGAGAATGCTGTAAAATATATACTATACTTCTCAATTTTAGACCTTACAAGTCTTCTGTTAGAGGATCACAGCAGAGAGAAACTTGCATTTTCATGGAATGATTTACAGATATTCTGTAAATATTTACAGATATTCTGTAAATACCTTTTATGTAAAGGTCTGAATCTCTCTTTTCATTTTGTGGCTGGGATTCTATGACAGAAAGACAACCATATGTCTTTGTGAAAGGAAATCATGTTAACTCTACTTCAATTACAGTCATTCTTCCTTTTTGCCCCTTCAGTTTGTGTGATTATTATGGGTTTCTTACTATGGTGTCTTGGCTTAGCATTTTCTTTCCTGACTGTGCTGGTACTTACAATTTTAAAGCTGAGCTTTCAATTTAATATGAGGCATGGAAAAACAACATACATTTCAACTGCTATTTGAATTTGTAATTATGCTTGCAACTGGGCCTCTTTTGTGCACTTCATAAATGAAAATAATAATCTCATTCTTTTGAGGAGTTGTTTTTTTTCTTTTCCATGGTCAGAAATATACGTGTTCTCTTTCAGTTTATAACTGACAATATACAAACTCCAATTGCATTCTATGAGAAGACATGATGTTGATGTAAGGCACTTTCAGTAAAAAAATAAAATATAATTGTAAATAGACATGAACATAAATATAATTTAATAGTGGTCTCCATAATATACCTAGGGATGAGCAGAACTAAATTTATTCAAAGCAACCAAAATCTGATACTTTATGTTTAAATCTGTAGTATCTGTATGTTTTTAAGATAAAAATATTTGTAACTAATATTTACATTGTGGTTTCTTTTATCCCATAGTATTAACCCAAAGTGGAGGAAGCTGAATGTTTATGTCAGGAAATACTTTACTTATGTTATTTGTTCTACTGATTTACATAACATGAAAATAAATACTACAAAATACGCTCGCTGTGTAGGCTAATAGTGCCAAATGCATTGGTATGCATTCTAGGGGGAAAAGATACTTAAAAACACCAAAATGATTGTGCAAAAATAATGAGAAAAAAACAGTATGTCTGCTATGTATTTAACAAATTTTAGTAGAATACTTTAATAAAAACACTTGTACATTTTTTGACAGTAATAACTATGAAGTATTTTATCACATAGGTAACCTTCACATGCTGACACACTAACATACTAACAAGCCTACTGAGCAGTAATGACAAAATCACAGAAACATATTTGTTTGGACTTCATAGCCTAAAGAAAAAGTAAAATATTTATGGAACAAAATCTTCAGGCACTCCATCATTATTTACCCATTTATTCGCCTTATTACACTGGATTTTTTTCTTGATTTCTTCCAAGATTACTGAGAGAAGAATAAGACTTTAAAGAGATTGCTAATACCAGTCAATAGAGAAACTAGGGCCAGCTACCAAAGTAGCCTGGATATTTATGAGCATCTTGAAACACAGAGGCATTATTAAGTATTACAAAGTATTATATTCAATACATATGGAGATTTGATACGTACTTTGCAAGACTTCAAAGGGAATATTTTTGCTAAAACCCGTAAGAATTTCCCCTTCAGTGTAATTGTTTTTATGCTTTAGGATCAGACCTATATTTGCCAAAGTTACAAAAAACATAATGATACATTTCCTTTCATTGCTGAAAACCAATTGTGCTCTCTCTCCTGTATTTTACTATCCAAAAACTTAAACTCAGTAAACAGTGATAGTTGATGTTTTTATGCTTTTTTTTTCTCCTGATAATTATTTCATTGTGAATATAGATCTAGAAATTAACTAAAAATAGAGTAATTGAGACTAATTAAGCAACTAAAACTAATTAAACAAGTAGCAAGATTAGGATAAATAGGTATCTTTTTGCTACCTGCTGAAATGTGCATAATTCTGGAGTAAAAGAAAAATACTGTGCTCTTAGTTGCTGAGAAAAACTAATATCCAGGCTTGAATTGTAGTAATTATTTTTTTGTTGAAACAATTTTTTGTCACAAGCTTTTAACTTTCTTGATGTTTTATCTACAAGATTCAGACAATATGGATCAGTTCATTTAAAATACAGGTTTGTGTTTTTCTCTCATATGAAACTGGGTAAAAACTTAAATGTGAGAACTTCCATGACTCTCATTCATTTATCGATTTTTTGTACAGTGTAATGAGTGCTTGTCACCCAGACTAAGTATTTCAGAGCCTATGGAATGTGTTCTGTATTTGGTTTCTTTTTGGCTGTGGTGGTAATTGCTAGCTAGTTAATAAGACTCACCTTTACTTGATATGATAAGGCTTTGCTGTAGCAAAGGTCTGAATACTACCAGAATATAGCTATTCGTTCAACTTTCTGTGCAGTCAGGACTAATTTAGTGCATTACGAAGCAAGTTTGCAAACTTCTCTTATTATTGGAAGCTATGTAATTAATACTTGATCACAGTGATGTGTGTGCTGCTTGCTGCTCAACATGAATCTAAAAAGAATGAAACTAAGTAATTAATTTCTGTAGATTTGAGCAGTGTCACTGAAAGTACTGAGTTTTGCTCAGCTTACAATCAGTTAGCCAACGCATTTAAGAAAACACCTTACCTGAAGTAATATGCATATTTTCCCATTTTCAACAGAGGAAAAATATTTTACATAATTAAAGTCATATCAACTCTATGTAACATCTTGAATGAAAAAAAGAATGAGATAAATATTGACTGATTACAAAGCTGATTTTCTAATAAAATTGGAACAAAATTATTTTGAAAACAGTCCAGTCTTCAAAGATTGACTTAGAGAAATTGTCTTTTATAGAAAATTAGTTGCATCATAAATCAGTTGTATCTCTAGTCAAGTTTTATAGAAATATGGGAATTTAAAGAAAAAATAAGCTCTTATTTCTGCTTGTAAAATAGTATAAAGGAAAATGTGCTTTATGTTCACTGTGCTATATCTTGTACAATCTTAATTGTGTGAGCATAACTGTAGAAATTGTTAGAAAGTTCTGTAAGTGTTTGTCCTGAAAAACAGTACAGAGCTAGTACTGTAGTCATCCTCAATCACAGAAAATTTAGCAATGCGGGCAAAAGGCTGGCCCCATTTAGTAACACCACTGATTTCAGTGGTACTAGGATTTCACTTACTGTGGTCTACAGAAAAAAATATGTATTAGTCTATGTCCAACAGTGTTGCAAGATTCTAATAGCTTCACTTTTAACTAAAAGCAGTTAGAAACAGAGAAGTCATCATGGTTTAGGCCCAGCATGCAGCCAGTCCCACAAAAGTCACTTGCACACTGCCGCAAAACCCTCATTGCTTGGTGGGATGGGAAGGAATGTTGGGAGTGAAGTGCCAAACCTCATGGGCTGAGATAAGGAAAGTTTAATAGAGCAATAAAAAGAAGAAACAACACAATTAAGAAAAAAAAAATACTAGTATATTAACAAGTGATACAAATTTGACCACTCACCTGATGCAGATGTGCGGTATATGCACTGAGCCAATTGCTGAGAGAAACCACCACCGAGACAACCACCATGGTACTTGGGCCAGCCACTCCACTTGTATAGCAGGCATGGTGTTAGGATGGTATCGAATACCCTATTGGCTGATTCGGATGTCTGTCCTGGGTGGGTGCTCTCCCCACTTCTTGTTCAAAGTTAACCCTGTCCTAACAGAACCGAGGACACAAATCCGTAACAGGTTTTATCACCTTAATAAAATATCCAGGGTTGCATTTCTTCCACTATTTTGTGTGTCATGTTTACTTAGTCACTTAAGTGCTCAGTTCGTATACATTTTACACATCCATCTATTCTTGGGAGAAAGATAGCTGCTCCTAGAAGTAAATCTGTGGACATTAGAGGTAACTGTATGAATTTTTTGTCTGTTCTTTATTTTTTGTTTTTGAAACTGTGCACTTTCATTGTCTTTTTATTTCTTTTCTAACAGAAGCTACTTTAGTCAGTCCTGAAAGGTCACAGTGAAGCTACGTGTGGGGAGAGACATGCATATTTTCAAATAGCAAAGATGCAGACAATTGATCCAGTATTTATTCTATTTGCAATGCCAAACCACCTTTTAGCAGTGTGGTACTTTAGTCGTTGGACTAATTTCATACTCCTTTGCTATGGTATATTGGAATCAGCTCTAAACAAGATAAGTAAGAAATTGAGGGCATGGTGGAAACATTCACTGGAGCATGATAGAAAGCTGAAGAAATAAGTCATGACTTCCATGCGAAAGGGCTTACATTCTCAGGTCTGAGAGAACAGGGGAGGCTTGAGATGGGAAATGAGATAAAGAATTCAGTTCCACCAAATAAAAAGAGCACACATGCCTAGTGGATTTTGAAAGAAATTTGACATTCAGGTGTTACAGGAGATTTAAACTTGGAGGTTTCCAACATGGAAAGATTCACGTACATAAAATCTCATTTTGAAAGTTACAAGGCTAAATCCATGTTTGCAATTTATTGCATAATAAAGCACGGTGTGTGCAATACAGTATGGATGGGTGCAGATTGGTTTTTTTTTCTGTCAGAAATGATAAGGAAGGTAAAAAGTTTGGTGTGTCAGTATGTTCTGAAATTGCTGTTCTTTTAAACTATAAGCATGCTCTGTTTGCCTTAACCATTAGGCAGACATCGTAGCCTGATTATCTGTGTAAGTCCCAATCTCTCTGCAAGGTCCACATGCCTGCTTTGTACCTGCTTGACAAATCTGTGGCTAATGGTAGCTGCACTGCCTTACCTACATTAAAAATGACTGGAATGTGTGTATATGACTGTAATGGCAGAAGTGACTACAGTATGGCTAAACTGAAAGTTGAGGGATGCTTTTGACACTATTTGAAGTGTTGGAATTTTTCTTCTGTGCAATAAATGTTCACACATATAGGTTAGCCTTATGCTTTAGTTTGTATTTTGTCTGCATGTTAAGTCATATAGTCAAGCGTAAATTTAATGGGCTTTTTAAATGACTAGTAATTTGTAACCTTGTTCTCAAACCATCATACAGCAGTTCTTAATTACAGAAAGTAAAGTGTTTCTTTCTAAAATGAATTTACCTCAGATTTTAGTTTTCCTTATTTTTCTGCCTTCTTATTTTATAATAAAATAATTTAAGAACTAACTTGTCCCGTATCCACTATATTAATTTCTTCATTCTTAAGATCTACATGTAGCTCTTTGTCTGTAGGAGGGGAAAGTTGCAAAGATCCTACTTCTTTTGTTGTAGTAGCAGGGAATAACACCAAATAAGCCAGTACACCCAGTAAGTTTTCAGAACTTCCAAAGAAAACCAGAAAGCGGGATAAGTTCATAAGATTTCTAGCTTCTGGTACCATGTAGAATATCACAGATTGGAGTTCCTTGACGAGTACAGGCTGCCGTTTTGAGAAGAGAACCATCCTTTTTTTAACTCTACCCAGCAGGTGTATTCTTGTATACCAGTGTAGAGCTTATTAAATAAGCACAACACAAGACCTGTCATGTCACAGAATTACAGAATGTCCTGAGTTGGAAGGGACCCACATGGATCATTCAGTCATTGGTGCCATGACTGCATCCCTGGGGAGCCTGTTCCAATGCTCCACACTCTTTGGGTTAAGAACCTTTTCCTTATATTTAACCTGAACCTCCCCTGGAACAGTTTCATGCCATTTACCTGAGTTGTGTTGCTTGTCACCAGAGAGAATAGATCAGCACCTGCCCCTCCTTCATCTCTGGTGAGGAAGTTACAAACTGCAATTAGGTCTCCCCTTAGTCTCCTCTTATCCAGGCTGAACAGACCAAGTGACTTCAGCCGTTCCTCTTACGGCTTCCCCTTCAGACCCTTCACCATCTTTGTGGCCCTCCTTTGGACACTTTCTAACAAGTTGATATCCTTCTTGCATTCTGGTGCCCCAAACTGCACACAGTACTCAAGGTGATGTCACACCAGCACCAAGGAAAGTGGGACTATCATCTGTCTTGATCCGCTAGCAATAGAGTGCTTGAATGCACCCCAGGACATACTTGGCCCTTATGGCTGCCAGGGCAAACTGCTGACTCATATTCAAATTGCCGTTGACCAAAACTCCTAAATCCCTTTCTGCAGGAATGCTTTCCAGCCTCTCATTCCCCAGTCTGTAGGTACAGCCAAAGTTGTCCCTTCCCAGATGTAGAATCTGGCACTTGTCTTTGTTAAACTTCATACGATTTGTGACCACCCAATCCTCTAATCTGTCTAGATCTCTCTTCAGGGCTTCTCTGCCTTTGAATCAACAGCTACTCCCATTTTAGCATCACCAGCAAACTTCCTTATTAAACCTTCAAGTTCTTCATCCAAGTCGTTTATAAAGCTGTTGAAAAGTACTGACCCTAAGATGGATCCCTGTGGAACCCCACTAGTCACTGGTTGTTAGCCTGATGTAAACCGATTTACTATAAATCTTTGATCTCGACCCCTCAGCCAGTTGTGTACCCATCTCATACGTATCTAGCTGTATGCTTGACATTTTGTCTAGAAGGCTACTGTGGGAGAGAGAGTCAAAAGGGTGGATAACCTTGTCATAAAAGGAAATTAAGTTTGTTAGGCAGGATTTTCCCTTCATAAACCCACTTTGGCTATGCCCAATGACTGCATTGTCTTTCAAATGTTTTTCCATAACTCCCAGCATAATCTTCTCCATAATTTTATTAGGGACAGAAGTAGGACTAACAGCCTTTTCATTACCAGGGTCATTTTTGTTACCCCTCTCAAAAACTGGGATGACGTTTGCGTGCTTCCAGTAAGCTGGGACCTCCCCAGATTCCTAACAGCTCTGAAAAATGAAGAGAGGACACACAATGACATATGCTAGCTCTTTAGGTACCCTTGGATGAATAGACTTATAGGGAACATGTCTACTGATCTTATGCTGCAGTCTGATACAAAAGGTCAACATGTACATATGAACATAACAATACTACTATTAGGAGACACAAAGCACACAGAAATTTTAAACCTTTTATTCTTTGTCAACTGTTTTGTTGGGGTTAAGGCCAGGTGTAATATAAATAAATCTGGTACTCAAATGGACTTTTCTTTGCTGATTTCCATCTCTGTTAGTAATAATTTTATATCGATTCTTCTTCCCATTTCCCTTTTGCTTTGTTGCCCTGTATTGCCTTACATTATATTATTACAGTGAAGAACACTGTTGAGAATAATGAAAGCAAAAACTTCAAACACTTTATTTTTGGGGGGGGTTGTTTGAAAGCTGCTTTGAGAAAGTGTTTTGATATTAGAAGTGAAAGCATCAAAGTATAACTTCTAAATATTTATTGTTAAATCTAATTAGAATTTTTTCCAGTTGCGTGTGCCAGCTTTTGACACAGTGATATGCAAAATTATTGAACCTCTAGAAGCTACTTTTCTAAAGACATTCAGTGAAGGAACAATAAACATAGTAATTGATTCTTGTGATTTATGAACAATACAGTAACTCAGTCAAGAGTCTTTAGTATGATTCTGTACATTGCATTGCATGTTAAGGAACACAAAGAGTAAATTATAACTTTCCAGACAGCCCTTGGGAGTGGAGAAAGCAACTTTTATACATACTGAGGCTAAAGATTTTACACATTCTTCATTTTTAATAAACTTATGTGACTGACTAGCTCTATATTCATACATAGAGATCTTATTTCTACCTAAATAGACTGAAAATTCATCTTGGTTTGGGTATCACTGCATTATTTTATCAGTGATTTCTACTTAGATTTTGCTTTTCAGCATTTTTTTTTCCCATGAAATGAGCCACGTTTTCAGCTTATTTCTTATTCCTGGCTTTCCATATCCCAATTCCTCTCATGTCTGGATATATGAGGCCATGTGTCCTGGTTTGACCAGAATAACTGAGGATTACTAGGGTCAAGAGGACAATCTCTTTGAGAGGACTTGCCAGAATGCCCCCTCTCCCCAAAAGACGGGGACAGCAATAAACAAAAATAAAAGCACCAGGCACGCAGATAGTGAATTTCTAAGAATAGCTTTATCTATATTCAAATGGTACAACAGTGTGAAAGAGATAAACAATAAAGAGAAATAAGTTTGTTAGTTAAAAGATGGCTTCGGCCCTTCCCCCTTCTAATTGCCTGACCTTGCCGGCAAAAGCTGGCAGGCTTCCAAACATTCACCCCTCCTTCTCAGGACCTTATCGCTCCCCCACTACCTTTAAGAAATCCAGAGGAATTTCAAGAATGCCAGAGGCCCCTTTTTCTCTTAGAGGGGGGAAGAGTACAGCCGACCGAGAGCGAGAGAGCAGGAAACCAGAAGCAGGAAGAGGGAAAACCAGGAAGCAACTAGGTCCTTCTTCACATGACCTGCAGCTTGCTTCTTCATTTGTCTCCGCACTCTCACTGGCTTCATACACAGCACGCAGCTGCCAATTGTCTTTCTTGAATGATGTCTCAGGTCACGACCCTTGACCACCCCCGCGTCCGGAGACGCCACGGTGATGGTTTACATCTGCGCAGGTGCGGGGTTTCATTTTTCTTCCTTATCAGTTTCTCTCGGCTCCTCCCAGCAAATTCTTTCGTGGGCAAAAGAAGGAAGGGGGGCAGGAAAAGTCCAGCCACTGCATTTTCTTAAAGAAATAATATCCAAACATTCAAAAAGGGAATATGATGTACACTTTTTTTTTTTCTTTCTTGAATTTTAATCACCCCAGGACACCATGTATGTGTGTTCTTTTTGGTAAACTGCTATATTCTTTATGCCCTCAGCTTCAGTAGTATAACCTCATAGGAATTTGTCTCAGTAGTTTCAGTTTTGCTGTGAGAAATTTATTTCTGGTTGCCTTCTTATATCCAGAAGGAAAAATAAGAGAGATATTGGGAAGTTTTGCAACAATGCACATTTTACCTTACTTTTCTATGATCCCTGTGAGCAGATTGTAGCTTTAATGATGCAGTGCAATGATCACTAGACATTTTCTTTGTTTCAAATATGCAGTTGATATTCAGATATACAGAAATGTGAGTTCATAGACAACAAACCCAGGTTCTCAATTCTCTCCAGGAAACATTCAGCCATTTTAAAGTATACTTTAAAGGAATTGCTGAAGCCTAATGTGTAAACCAAGTTCTCCTAAATTTTTAATTTCTGAGCATGCATATCACTTAGATGCAAACACCTATACATATTTAGTGTTATATAAATGAAAATTTTAAGTGAATATTAATATGGACACATAATTAAAACATTAAATTCTGTTATTTAACTGGACACACATAATATTATTTACACAACTTTGAATTTGAATTATGATGCAAGGCAATACGTTTTGGAGAAATAATTTATTACAATTTCGTAGAAGATAACTGCTTTCAGTACATACCTCTCAGTCAAAATGAGCAGTTCTTATTCAGTACACTTGTGCAATATAAGATGATTTCCTTAGAGAAAAGAATGTTAATTAAGTCAACATTTTGCAATACTGATATGCAGAGGACTGCAATTTTCAAAGACTAATAAACTGCCAAATAACTACTGGTTTTCACTGACACTGTAAAGATTTGAGTGTAGTTTGTTTGTTTGTTTTTCTCTCCTTTGTCATAATATGTCATAATATGTGTCATCCTTCTCAGAAGTAGATGGGGCTTAGCCTGCAACATTTTTCATCTCTCTCTCATTCAACACACAAGAACAAATTTCTACAAATTCTGTAAATACAGTGACAGTAACCACTATAATACTCTTCCCTGTGTTTTGGACATATCTAAGTAGCATAATCCTGGAAGTAAGGATGTTGAAACATGGAGGTTAAGCAATTTGCCTGAAGTTAAACAATAAGCAATTAGCAGTGATGGGATTAGAATTATAAAGTTTTGTCTCTTGGCTCTCTCTTCTCTCCAGTAGCCAACTGTCACTTTCATTGCTTTTGGCTTCCCGTTATATCTCTTGAGATCAAACTGCAGTGAATTTGTTTTCTGAATGTTCTTGCTACTTATATATGAACTGAGAGGGAACAACCTGTTTGGTGGTTTTGGTTTTGTGGGTTGGTTGTTGTTTTTTTTTATACCAATTGTAAACATATTTGCCTGTGAAAGAAAAATCAAGAATAGTTATATTTTAGTAATATTTACATTTATTTTAAGGATGAGAATGAATTTCCATTTCCAATTATGATCGATGATTCAGACTGAAAATCTCTATGGCAAGGCAGATGTAATTTTTTTTAAGAAGTCTTCGTGTGTCCTGTGAGACCCTTGCAAGCTTGTGTTTTGTAGTTTTCTAAACCACCAAGAATGCCTTAAGAGCAGTAGATTGGATGAAATCATGGAATATATTGCAAGTACTTAGTTTCAAATCTTTAACTTGAAAATATTTTTTAGACCCTACTAGGATCACTTCTGCAGATCAATATTTCAGTGGTACGGTCATGGTCCCACCTGTAGAATTATAATCACACCATAGATAAGGCATGACATAAAGCCCAGAAGTATTAACTTTGTTGATTCTGTGTTGCCTACACTGACTCACTTAAGACTACACACTTGAACTGTTATAGACAGGTCCAGTTTGGTGTGTTTAGCTTGGTCTCAGAATAGCTGTGGATTAAGCAAGAAAAGCATAAGACAAGGACGACACATTAGAGGACTGTAAGAATGGAATAAAATTCCTTTATCTGGGCTGCTGTTGATGTTCTCAAGTCAAGGTAAAACAGAATTGTGGCATTTTATGGAAATTCCTTCTAAGGAAGATGACCAAACAAATGTGAGGCTCTTACAGTCTGTAATATATCACATTAAGAAAAATTGCTTGGTGATGCTTTTAACTTTAACACTGTAAATAACCTATATGAGTGAAACAGAATGATTTCTGGCTTCTTCAGTTGAGTAACAGAAAAGCTAAATAACGCTAATGTAAAATTTCCTCTTATAGCACAGTATCTGCCCACACATAAGACTCTTACCCTTTTTCCACCCTGACTTTGTCATTATGTCTAAAAATAGGTCCTTGACTGAGTGTAACTTCTGTGTAGTGTTATGAATTTTTTGTATCTGTGTTTTTTTTTAAGAAGAATAAATTTATGCTAAAGAGGGAAGAATGGAAGATACCATTGGTGAGGTGTAGATGAGGTAGGTGTAAGGTAGACACAGTACTATATAGACCAGAATTATCTATTTAGGTCTACTATTAATAATGGAAAATTATACTAAAATCACTGAAGTAATATGAATTAACCTTGTAAGATTCTTGTAAAGCAACTGCAATGCTACAGCCACATACAAGCTGTCAAATAATTGTACTCTTTAGTGATTTTAGGTAATAGATTGTAGAACATCACTGTGCAAAGTGCTGTCACATGTCAGAAGTAAAACAGAAATGAACGTGTAGTAATTAGAGGTTTACCTTTATGTGGTGATATGTATCTTCTGCTTATGCTTCTACTATGTAATTGAATTATGGTGCTGGTTACAACTTCATTGTGCATACCTTTATATGAGTATTTAGTTCTTGCATTCTTGAATCTATTATATGTAATATACTGCAAATTTCTGCTGGAATAACTTTATTGGAAAGCATTAGAGCAATATAGCTCCTGTAAGAGAAGTTTATAGAGCAGATGCAGTTTTAACTACAAAACTGCACTTTAGGAGTAGCATTTTTTGCATATTGGGGGTGCATTGTCCTTACTGACAACAAAATGAGACAAACAGACACTTCTATTCACAACAAGAGCTATACACAGTCGGACATGTGTAGTATCAAAAGCACACATTGTCAAAAATATTGTCAGTGTAAATACATTCTAATCAGTGTTTTAGTATCTGCATAACCATGTCCCAGAGCAGGCTATTTGAACAACGTTAACCACACTGATGTATCTTGTAACTTGTAGGCAAGGAACTGGGTTGATCCACTGGGGCCCTTAGTCACTGAATCTTTTTTAATAAGTATAAGCAGTTTTCTGGCTTACTTTATGAATATATGCTTATGCATCAGTATTGTATTGTCTTACAGGCCATGCTAACCTGTCTTTTAGTACAGTTGAAACTGGCCTACATTGCATAGCTCTCACAGGATTGACTGGACATCTAATTTAGATTTCATGTAACTAATTGTCATCATCATCATCATCATGGCTAGGCTTTGTGAACGAAGATCCGGGATAACTAATTGTAGGCAAATGGTAAATGTTGTTTAACAACAGACGGAGAGGTAGGTGTTTATCAACTTCTGGGATGAAGTGTTTCTAACCTACTAAGAAGGAAAGATAGATTTATGAGTCTCTACTAAATAGTGGGGTTTTTTTATTATTTTATAGCCAGCTTAATGATACAGTCTTCTTATAAAACAGTTTAACTCAATAAATTACACTTAAGTCACTAATAAAGTCTATCTCTGTAGTCATAACTCAGATACTCTCAGTCACTAATTGAGACTCGTACCTGTAGGATGTTGTTTTTCCCCCTTTTCTCTTAAATAAAAACTGGAAAGAGATCAGGTCACCTGGCATTTTAAGATCCACTGCTTCTACTTCGCATGTTGGAGAGGAGTGTCAGCACTCACCAAATAATTCATATGCAGTCTGCAGACATTAAATTTTGAAAAAAGAAAGAGTAGAGAGCTTTGAAGCGGAATTTCCCTTTATTAACTTAGTGAATATGACAAGGTTATGTAATGTTCCTGTGGGATGAAGTGGTGCACGTCACTAACCTTTTAGATTCAAGAGGCTTTATGCTTTTAATTTACTGCTGGAGGGAGTCTTAGTACTGGATTAACTACCAAGTTCCTCTTTCTAACTCAGGTAGATTAAGCCCCACCCAGATTTTACATACACTGTATGTTATAAATACTGTGCATGTACAAAAGCTTATACCTGTTTTGTTTTGTATTTCTGCATTTAAAGACATGTGCTAGTGTATAACTTAAAGGCTTGTGTGCAGTTGGGTTAAATTTACTGTGTTGGAATTTCTGATGTCATGGGAAAGAGGGAATTTTTTGCCCTCCTGTGCATTTATTGTGTATTGAGTATGCTACGCGTACATCTTTCAGTGCTCAGGTTAATCAAATGCCAGAACTAGGTATCCTGATTCTGTTTTCTTGCACTAATGTAAACCAGAATTCTTGTTGTGCAGAAAGAATTGAAGGGATGCTGGAGTAAGTAAAGGGAGATACGGAAACAAATGTGTAAAACTGTTTTTCTGTAGTCATATTCAAAAGAAAGTTGAAGTTTGTAGTGAAGATAGTGGGAGTGTAGCATTGGCAGGTAAAGCTGTGTATACAACTTAGGAGTTGAAGGCAAGAGGAGACGGGGTGGGAGATATGGCTTCAGGAACCTTTTCCTTTGTTCTGATCACTACGGAGGCTGATTCCAGTAGCCCCATCAGCCCTGAATTTCTGTTAGGCTTAGTGTGATAGGAAGTAGTTAATGGCTGATCTCTTGTGTCCATGTTCATTTTTAGCAAACAGGTTCGGACCCCAACAGCTCACACGTCTGGTGCCTTGCTCTGCTGGAATCAGGAATGGCCTGCGCACTAAGAAATTCAATAGTCACACCCCCTCTAGTCCAAAACGCATGCGCCGTTCTGGACCTAGAAGCTTCCATTCCAAATTAGACTATGATACATATATACATATATTACACTACCAAAAACTTTATACAACTATATACATCAGTATTTACATGTACTATACTACTGGAAAAATTTATACACTTATATACATATCAACCATATACATTCACTCACGATCTCTTTGCAAAGAGACTTCTTAACCAAAGATAAGGTCTCCCTGAGGCACACACTGTGTTTCCCTTTCTTTCTCCATTACCCACCAGGTACAACCTGGTCCCTGAGCAAAAACAATCCCACAGCATGGTTTAGATCTGGGGTAGGCTCCTGGCCTTGCTCTGATTTCAATCACCAGATATACTGAGCAGATTAAATGGGGCAGAGTCAGAAGCAGGGTCACCAGCAAGAGCACAACATCCTTGGCAGTCAGGGGAGACACTGAAGTTTCACCGATCCCAACACCATATGGGTCGGTGGAATTGGTGAAATATCCAAAATTGGATGTTATGCTTGGGTACCAAAAGAATTTCTGGTACATGGCCCAGCCAAGCCTCATGATCTCAGTAGTTATGATGTCATAGATCCACTGCATGCCACATACCACCAGAACAATTCTTGTCAACAAGCCACCATTCCAGAACAGGTTTGCTAGTAATGCAAGTGGCAGCATCCTTATAATTGGTCCCCCTCCTGGAAATAACAGATTAACAGGCATTGGCAGACCGATTCCAATTGTACATGAACCACACACAAAAATTTTACACAAACAAGTTATTCTTTACACTTGCCTCTATAGCGCCTCCTAGTGCCCCACGTTGGCTGCACCAATTAGTGGTCATGGTTTGAAAGGACAAATTCGGGAAAAAGGCCCCTTTAAAAACCTCCCCCTTTCCTAAAACGACAGAAAATGAATAATCCACTCTCTACACTGGGGGTGAGTTATAAAGAATAACTTTTTAACATAGAAAATATATATATAACAATGAAAATATAGAATGGTACAAACCCTCCCGATTCCCCCCTCACACCACCGGCTGCCCCCACTTGCAGTAAAACCTGCTAAGGTGCAGTCCAACTAAGATGAGGTGGCAGATGAGATGAAGAGTTGAGGAAACTCGGGTGGTGGATGGTGATGGTGGGTGGAGGAATGGATGAGAGATGAAGGGATGGTCTGGCCACCACAAGTTGGAGAAGAGCACGTTTTCTCCCTCTCGCTGTATCGTCCTCCTCCCCAGAAGCACCAGGGGCTCCCGGCAGTCCGTGCTGTGGAAGTTCCTCCCTCCCGGTGTGTCGTGCTCACCATGGCTGCCTCATAGTCCCGTTGCCACTTTTCTACTACTGCTTGCAGCTGTCTCAGGACTCACGGGCTGTGGGCTGCCGCCACCGCCGCCACTGCTTTGGGACTTACAGGTGCGGGCTGCCACAGGCTGTTGCCGCTCCGGGGTCTGCTGCTGCCCGGAACCTGGTGGGATGTGCACTGTTTCCGGAAGTGGTCGTCCCACGGACTCACGGGCTGTGGGCTGCCGCCACCGCCGCCACTGCTTTGGGACTTACAGGTGCGGGCTGCCACAGGCTGTTGCCGCTCCGGGGTCTGCTGCTGCCCGGAACCTGGTGGGATGTGCACTGTTTCCGGAAGTGGTCGTCCCACGCCTCTGTGCTCACCAGGGGCTGCCCCCGTGGCTCCACACGGCTCCACACTGGGCAGGCACTGCCTGAGTAGGGGTGCGGGTTGCCGCAGCAACCTGCCATTGGCTCGGCTTCTCTCCTACCTGCGCAATTTGGCTGGTGGGTAGGCCTACCCTCACTGAGAGTTTACAAACAAACACATTAACAGCCATGGGGTTGAAGGGGGAAAAGATGGATACCTCTGGCAATTTACATACCCTATAACAATACATAATCTACAATGAAATGAGCTGGTATCAAGGTTTTCACAGCCTAATGGTACAAATTAGGAATGTGCTGTTTTAATGCTAGATCTTTTGGAATATGTGAGTTACCTATTCTACCTGTAAGGCCTCACTTTTAAATATTTCTGGAAACAATAAACCCAATGGTCAGCCTAGTGAACTGACACATAAAGATAGGGTTGACTTTTTAACATTTTCCTTGAGAGATCAAAAAATAAATTTTTTTTGGGGGGGGGGGGGGGCACTTTACTATGCTTGTAGGATTTACTAATTTGGTAGGATGGTTGTGCTCAGGCTGATTGAAGGCTGGGGAACTGAGGATGATTGCTAAATCAAAAAAAAAAAACAAACCCTCAACAATCCCCCCAAAAGCCCCAGACTTTTTTTTACGTAATTGTTTCTTTGGAGTGCTCTTGTTTTTAGAAGAATACAAGTAGGACAATGAAGGTGATGAGATAACCATTTTGATTATATTACAAAGATTTTATGAATGGACATTGTTGTAGGGGGTGAGTTTTTAATAGTGATGCCTGAAAAGTGATACAGCTTGATTTTGGGAAACCTGTGTTTGTACCTGCATATAATTTTTGTGAACCAAATAGATCAAGGTCTTCAACTGGAAATAGTTGGATTGGATTTAGTAGTTCAAAGCTGTAAAAGTGGTAATTTTCATCAACAGGATAATAAAACCATTCAGGTGCTTAGAGTATAACAGCGTTGTTGCTATTATTCTTGTTGACGGATGTAAAGATAATACACCTTAAAGATGTTTGTGGTGAGAAACAGGAAAATTTCACCAACTTGTGACTGACAGGCAAGAACCTTTAGGAGCATACCAGTTGGTAACTTTGGAAATTCTTTATGCAGATTTTATGAATACAAATTGTCACTCATCCTTATAGAAATAAAGAGCTAATTAACTTTTTTTACATAGCCAATTTGCAAGTCTTCTGTAAGTACAGGTTAGAATTAAGGCAAAACAATTGCTTAGAACAATGATCAGTCTAACTGATGTAATAAATTATGGTTGAGTAAATTAACAGTGCGTACTGTAAATGAGTATCCTTTGAAAATTCTTTTTAATAAGGAAATGAGCACATTAAGTTTTTATATAAATACTGTAGAACTATAAAAATATAGGAGGTTTAGTATATTAACTCCTAGAGGAATCGTGAAAAGAATAATAAATCATGCAACTTTTAATGCAGATATACAGTCTCAGACTGAGATTACATGCAATGTTTGCCTATTTGTTAATTTTTACCAGGATAGTAGCCTTTTTCCACATGGTGATCCAGTTTATTGCCTTTTTACATAGAATATATAGCAGTGAATATTGCAAAATGGGATGTGAGGTGAATAAAGGGTATTTCTAATATTCTTTTTTCTTTTCTGATTTTCTGATTTTTACTTTTTCATCCTCTGTAGGAGTTTTTTGAGTATATAATTTGGCATGGGAAGAATGGTTTCAGAAATTATAGCTAGGAATGAGTCTAGTCACATATCCCACTGATACTTGATGCCACTTGACCCATAATACATAGGGTCTCTACAGTAAGTTATAGTGATTCTTGTGTTGTTGTGCGTATCCTAAAATGCATGGTCACTGACTAGATCACAGTTTTTCACTCTGCACTCAACCTGCATTTCTGAGTGTCACGTAAAAAGCTTCCATGGAAACAGTTTTGACTGCATCAACTTTACAACCATCATCTTTACAGTCTTTACAACCAAGAAATTCTTGTGGTTTTCAGGAGTGTCCTGAAACATCAGTATATGTTAAGTTACAAGTAAACAGGGCATTTGAAAGAAGCATTTTAGCATGTTTATTTTTTCTGATGACTTTGTTAATTTATTTACACTTACTATGAATACTGATGAAGGATATGATTTTTGGAAAATTTTCTTCTGATTTCAGAAACATCTTCATATTTCAAGCATACGATACAGTTTAATCATAAGTTAAATCATGGTACAGGAACTTCCAAGCACCCCAAATAGAGTGTTTAGACAGAGAAATACATTAAGGTCTGCGTTCTCTATGTATCTTGTCCATAGTAGGGTCCACTTCTGAGATTGCTGTACTTGATCTGCATACCTCCCATTAGCTCTCACTTTACCTTTAAAGAGTGTGAAGTCTTATCCTCATTTTCATCTCTTAGTTAGAGGAATTATGTCTATAAAACTCTAATAAAACCTATGTCCTAAGGACTTTGCTGCCAGCATCCAAGCTTGCTAGGCCGTGGCAGATGAACCTTAGGACTAAAGGGTAGGTCCAGCTCTGCGCATGCTGTGTCTCACCCAAAATATCCATTGTGCAGGCTGGAGACTGTTATCTGCTATCCACTTTTTATCAGCGCACTTGTAAAAGGCACTGATGAAGAGTGTGGGTGGAGCCCTACCTTTATCTTCATTTGCGAAGCCTAGCCATACATATGTCTATAAATATATCTCTACACAATAGTAGTTCCCAGTAGCAGTGGAAAGAAGGGGGCTGAACTACTAATCTCAAGAGTATTTTATCAGACATTTTACTTGAATTCAGAGGAAAAGTATTACATGTCCTCAAAGCACAGAGTATAGAACAGCAAAATTCAAAGAGATCATTCCATAACTTGATGAAATGCGAATTAGTTAATTTCATTCACTATTTCAGGATTGTACTTCCAAAATAAAAATGTGGAAGTGCAAGAGAGAAGAAAAAGACATTTTGTGTTTGTAGAAAGCTATGAAAACATTCCCTCAATACGCAAAAAATGATAGCTTCTTTCTGCATAGATGTAAAACTTTATTTCAGAAGTTCCTGTGCCCCTTCAGGGGACAGCTTCACTGCTTGTTGAAACAACAGCCAAACTTCTACAGCTTTAAACTCTTCTAAGCAAACAAATTAAATCTCAGTATATTTAAGGTGAGCTAGCAAAAATCTCAGATTTTCTTCATGTATTAGAGTGTCGTTTTCAGTAGTTGTCACGAGCACTTCTCAGGAGTCCCAGCAAGAAGTGCATAACAAGCAGCAAAGAATGGTAAACCTTAGGCCTTGGCTGATAAACATTGCAGTAATCTCCGTAAGTCTAAGTTATGGAAATGTTATCCTGTACTTGTTTTTCGCTTGATAAGTGTTTTGGGTTTGTGCCAGGGGTGTGGGTTGGTAGAAGGGGAGGTGGCTACTGGTGTGAGCTCCTGTAAGAAACTTTTAGAAGTTCCCCCAGCTTCAAATCATACTTGTCTCTGGCCAATGCAGAACCAAACAAAGCCTCTGTGATAATATATGTAAGAGGGGAAAAAAACCTGCTAGGCAACTTCTTTTGTTTTGGGGAGAGTTGTCCTGTTTTGGAGAGGAGTGGCTGGGACATGGTAGAAGCAACCATAGGGACATTAAGGTCAGTGAGGAAGGAGAAGAGGTTTGCCAGAGCAGCCATTCCCCCTTGGCCCATGGTGAGATGGCAGTCTCCCTACAACCCATGGAGATGAATGGTGGAGAAGAATCCTGTGAGCAGCCCATGGAGGACCCCACACTGGAGCAGGAGACTGTTCCTGAAGAAGGCTGTGTCTCTGAGGGAAGGTCGTGCTGGAACAGTCTATTGCTGAGAGGATTATTGTCTAAAGAAAGGCACTCATGCTTGGAGAAGTTCAAGGAGGACTGTCTCATGTGGGAAGGACACCATATTGCCACAGGGGAGGCCTGTGGGGAGTTTTCCCCTTGAGCAGGGAAAATGGCAGGAACAACACAGAATGGACTGGAACTGACCGCAGCTCCTATCCCCTGCACTCCTGCACCACTGGTGGGGAGGAAGTGGCAGAGCTAGGCCCAGGAAGAGGGAAGGGATGGGTGGAAGGGTTGTATTGAAGATCTGGTTGTATTTATCACGGCCCTACTCTGATCCAGTTGATGGATTGGTGGTGATTTTGTTTAAATTAAATTTATCTTGTTTCCACAATTTGAGTCTGTCTTTTGCCCCTGACCATAATTGGTGACTGTGCCTTCCCTGTCCTTTGCCTTGATCCTGGAGCCTTTTGTTGTGTTTTTCACCTCCCCATCCCACTGGAGCAGTTTAGGGTGAGCGAGCAGCTTTGTGGTGGTTTGTTGCTGGCTGGCTGGGCTCAAACCACAGCAACAAGATATCAACATTCATTATCAGCACAAATATCTGAGTAGGCACTGGTAGACAAACAGACTGAAAGAAACAGCAATTGTGTTTGCATTTAATCACTAGTATTTCTGCAGTTTTGATGATGCCAACAAGAGAGTTCAAGTCCAGAAATAGGAGGTGTCAGTTTTAAGTAAATGTTACTTTTATTATTTTAATTACACTTCTGTTATTTTAATGGCAGCTTTATGGAAATATGACCAAGCAGAGTTTCAAAAGTGCTGAAAGGCTGTGGTATCATGGTTGGTTACCTATTACATCTGATTTTTTGGCAGATTTAATTGCACTGGAAGATTCACATATATGTTGTTACTGTGCTTAATGAAGTGTGCTGCAGAGAGTTTTTGTTGGACTCTATACTGCTGTTGTTAAGGGAGATTGAAAATAGTTGTCAGTTCTCACTCAAAATTGCCCTTATGTTAATAAGCACAACTGTGTGTGCAGGGTAATTGTGTTTGCTATCAGAGTGCCTAGCAGCTTAGGTCAAAATCAATGTCAAGAAACTGACAACATTAATTGTGGAGATAATTTGTGTCAAACCTTAATTAACAACCTTTATAAAGATAAAAGGAATAAATACTACTTTACATTTTTGGTTCTATTGGGTTATGATTTCACATACCCTTACGCTGATGATGGTTACTTTATATGTAATGAGATGAACATGTTGACTAAATAATGAAAAGATGGATTGCATAATACCTACCTTTCTCCATGGTTGTCTAGCTAATATCACCGTAGTCTGAACATCTCTTGGCCATAAATGAGTTTATGCTCACAACACCTATTAAACATGCAGACATCATTATCCTTCTGGTGCAGCTGCTGAGCCTGAAGCAGAGAATTTAACTGGTTTGCCAAATTGAATTTAGTTTTGTGAATTTAAAGACAAACTGCTGAAAATGGCCACTTTTGTTGTTGTTGTTGTTGTTTTGGTAAGCATTAAAATGTCTGAAGTGTACAGGACCACTATAAATTTCCTTTTTCAGATAAAATTATTTATGTTCTGATAATAATTTCCCTTCTCTGATACCATATAATACCTCAAAGATAACTGTCTTTCATGATTAGGCACTGGAGAAGAGTTGTGGCAATAGTTTTTTACAGGAATGACTTATTTATGCAAAAGAAAACTTGAAACAGGCACATACCTTATTTTTTCAAGTAGGTTATGGTCTAAGTGAAACACAAACATGATCATGGTTCCCTTCTCTACTAGAATGTTATTTTTTTAATTAATGTAGATAATATCTGTCTTTACATATAATAATGTAGTCTTTACATAGACGCTTAAAGTTTTATTTTTCTTGAAAAATGTCTACAAATAGGGAATTTCATCATTATGTAACGAGTGTACTTATCTTTTGCCTCTAATGCTTTGTAGCAAGTGTTAGTTAATAAACAACAATTTTACTAATTGTTAGTCCACTCTGCAACTCCACTATCTAGATACAACATTTGCAGAAGCTAATATGCCATTTCCATAAGGAGTCATGGCAGTTACAGTCCTTTACCAGGTTTGGCCTCATTGTAGGTGAAGAAATTGCCAGAAAACTAGTTTTACCTCTTAGGAGCAGTTAAGTATGGTGGAAAATTTTTAGTTTCATTTTTATTGCTATGTGCCCTATTTGATAAGCAGCTTTTCAGTTTGTGGAGTGTTGGAGATTAATGGGGTTTTGTTTGTTTCTTTTGTATACAGCAGCAATGGGAAAGGTGAATTGTCATATGGTGTAAATTAGTGCAAGCTCTCTTGTGCTTACCTGACCTGTGCTAATGAAGAATTTGCCTCTGAGTGTCTAATGAGTTAGTTTTTAATACTTTCTCTTGCAGATACATATTGGCTCTGGAGAATCAAAATATTTCCTTCTTTTTTTCATTTTGAAATCTTGACATAGCTTATTTTTATGTTTAATACTTAGATTAATTTTGTTGTTTTGTTTGTTTGTTTGTTTGTTTGTTTTTGTTTTTGTTTTTTTGCAGCACCACCAAAGTTTACAAGAACACCTGTTGACCAGACAGGGGTTTCTGGAGGAGTTGCCTCATTCATCTGTCAAGCTACAGGAGATCCGAGACCTAAAATTGTCTGGAACAAAAAGGGAAAAAAAGTCAGCAATCAGAGATTTGAGGTATTAGGTCCATTGTTCTGTTCCTCTGGAAAACATTAATTCCAACCTCACTTCTAATCCCAATATGTATGCTTTATAATCAGTGATTAAGCAAATTAACTATGACTATTAAGAATAATTTAGTGGGAGCAGTCTCATGAAGTTTTTATTTTGCAAACTGGTTATGTATACTCATAATATAACCATAATATGGTTATATAATATTATTCACTATTAAAGAGAAAACTGGTGTTTTCTAAACCAGCATGACCTAACTGGGAGCTTTCAGACGCTTTTATTCAGCCTTCTGTCTTTTCCATGAAGGAGATGGGGGAAATTTTTTGAGCAATGATTGCTGTCTCCAGAAAGCAAGCCCCCTCCTTTTGTGACAGTGTGCACGGAATAAACTAAGGCTGCTACTGCTTTTGTGGCTACAGTTGCTTAGCACTGTTGCAGAGAGAAATGAAAGGGACATTGTAGTCCCTGCTACTGAAGAAGAAATGTAAAACTTGTTTGCTTTTGATTCTTTTTGTAGTAATGTGGGGAAAGGAAAAGGCTTTAGAGAAAGCTATTTCCTCTCTCTCCACAGGATACCCGTTATTTGGAAGAAATAAGACAACAAGTATTATTCCCTCTTTTAGTGGCAGGAAAAATTAATATCAAATATGGATTGACCTTTAGCTTGGAGAAAAAACTCAGAAAATGGGAGAAGATTTGTAGAATAGATGCCAAAACCGGCACTAGAGTGAATAATTTTTACTGCATTTCTTAACCATTTAAGATACTTCTGCATTAAGTTTAGAAGATGACTCATTTGTAGACAAACCAGTTTTGACATGCATTGTATGAGTGAATGATCTAAGATATACCTGTTGAAAGCTGACTGAATATTGAACTCATCTGTGGTAGTATTTAGTAGTAGTATTTGGAAGGATTGCTTGTCCTGGTTTTCATGTTAGTTAACATCAGCAGAAAAATAACAATTCTTGTATAAACTCTTTTTTTAACTTTTCTTTTTCAAGAAATATTTAAAGGCATTGGAGTTTGTTCATTAACCAATATAATTCTTTGCTTGTATATTTACTTTAATGTGAGAAATAAAAGCATGAATTTAAAGTGACCTCCTAGTGCTAAGAGCTGTTTATACTTTTCAGAGCATATGCAAACCTATAATTGGCAAAAGAGATTAAAATAGATATTTTATCATAAACACTACACAATTTATCCCCTTCTGATCACAAAATATTCACTCAAGGTGAGGTCTAAGCAGTGAAAGATTGAGCAAGTACATGTCTACTGTGTTGATTCCATTTTGTTTTGCAATATGTTGTGGTTTATTTGCTTCATATATTATTTTCTGTGTATCTATGTACCTGTTTTGAAGGAGAATAAACAAAAATAAAATAATTTTATTTCCATAAAAATTATTTAAATAGAACTATAAAAAGAAAGTTTAAAAAATGCTTTTAGTGGACTGATGAACAAGCTGTATAGCCAAGTAGGATGGAATGTAATTCAAAGAAATAGAAAACACTCACCAATTTAAATTTTTTATTACAACCACTGAATACAGTAGTTATAACCAGTGAGCAGAGTAGTTATAAAATGTGCAGTAAGCAGCTTTCTTTCTGTCCAAAGTAAGGCAATTAATTCATGCCATGGAATCTCGAAATGGAACACAACATCAGAAATGAGATTCAGAAAAGACACATGGAATATTTGTGAAACAAGAAACTTTGGATTGTCAGCTGCACCAATGAGAGAATAATGGATTAGGCTTTTTTTCCTGTTCTTTCACTTTAGTATTTTGTATAGTTTCTGAATATGCTTACTTAGTAATACAATATATCAAAATATTTTACCTGGCTACCTATCTTCATAGAAGCCTAGTAAATTCAACTGGAAAGGACTTCAGTGGGCCATCTAATCCACATGCTTTCCAGAAATGATGAGAGTTACTTACTTTTTTCCCGTGATAAACTTAAGCAGACTCCTACAGTGTTTCATGAGCCTTGCCATGACTTTTTTTTTTCACATGGGGAACCTGAAGCTTCTTGCTGGATCTTGATGTACATAACAATTGTCTTATGTAGCAATGGGGGCACAACTAGTTTATTCCCTCTCTCTTAACAGTAGCCTGTTTATATATTTGAAAGTTGTTATTGTTGAATATGGAATGGTCCTGCTCACAGGCTAATACTCATAACTGAGTGAGAATAGTGGTAAGAGCTATACATTTTTTCTGAAGTTGAAGGCTATGGTAAGATCTTGTGAGACTTTACTATAAATCTTTAATCTTTTGTTTATATTGCAAGTATGAATTAATTAATTAATTAATGTGATACAGGAGGATTCTGTTTTCTCCTCTGGCCTCAAATCGATTTAAATAATATGAATTAGAAAAATCTACTTTAAGATACTAAGAAGTCTTTCTCAGAGGAACTTGAAACAGAGAAGGAGAAAAAATAACCCAAGATTCAAAAATTGCACTATTTTAACCTGTGGCATGGAACTGTTTTTATTAAAAAACTTGTGTTTTGTTTTGTTTTGTTTTGTTTTGTTTTTTTAAATCTCATTTAGTAGATGAGGGAGTGGGAGGAATTAACTATCTGTGATATGCAGAAAAGGAAAAAAGTACAGGAAAAGTAAATCAATTTTATGATTTCATATTTTGGAGACACCAGACTTGAAACTTAATCTCTGTATTATTTATCAACCCAACCTGCCGCAATTGTTTTTATTGGCCATCTAGCTAGAATTACTGTGTGTTGAGATTCAAACAATAACATTTATTCTTTTTAAATGCAATGAGAGAGATTATTTGCATCTCATGCTTTCATTTTTTAATCTACAAATCTAGTCTGCGTCAAGATTTTGAAATTCTCATTTCCCTCATAAATGTCAAATTGGGAAGAATTCAATTTATTCTGTTTTTATGATATGATCAGATGTAGATGTTGTGTTTTCTAGGTTTGTTTAAGACAATGGCTTTACTTAGAGTAAGAAAATGTAGTACAGCCTGTAGGCTATCAAACCAATTTCTTCTCAGAAAAATACAAGTTTTTCTCTTATTTCCACTTAGACCTCTGCCACTGCTAAGAGGTAACTGAGTAATTCCTACAGTGAAAATGGGAAGATAATGGACATATAACCATAGTTCCCAACCCTGTACTTTATTTCTCTCTTACCCTCAACAAGTATAGCTGTCTAGTAGATTACTTGTGTGTAAATTAGACATCCAGACAAAAACATATGTGCAAATAGTTGCAAATAGGCATATGTGTAAATTGTTTTGTGCATTGTTTTTACTGTCCCTGGAGGTGTTTAGGAAATATTTAGATGCTCTACTTAGGGACATGGTTTAGTGGTATGCTAGTGATAGGTATGGTTGGACTTGATGATCTTAGAGGTCTCTTCCAACCTTGATGATTCTGTGATTCTATGTATATGTAGATTATGGCCAAATATTTAAAAACAAACAAACAAACCAAAACAAAACAAAAAAAACACCTAAACCTGGCCTTTCGTAGTAAGTGCCATTTTTCTGATGGTAGTACTAACATATATAATGATTGCTAAATGTGTTTTTAAAAAGTATGTTAAATATACTAATAGAATTACTTAGTTATTAGGAAGGTTTTTCCAATGCCTGGCATGCTGCAGTACTCATATGAAAAATGCTATGTCTTGTGTGAATATTGCAATATAAAAACTAAACCTTAATTAAAGTTTACCCTTGTTATTTAGTCTCTTAACTGGTCACATGTTTTCTCATACAGTTTTGGACAAATTTACTTCCATTCTCTTGGTAACTACTCAGCTAAACTGAATAGTTCTATCTTGTTCAGAAATTGCTGAACCTTTTTCACTTTTAAACTAAATGAATGAGTGAACTGCACTTTGTGAGTAGAGTGGGGATATAGCCTGCAGCAATTAAAATTATTGTAACTGGCATTTGAAGGTAGGGTACTTAAGCTGAGAGAAGAGAGCGAGAGATTGGTGGTGAACTTCAGGATAAAAGAGCATTAAGTTACAGAATCTTTTCTTACAGCCCTTGTTGGTTTATTGGTTTGTTGTTTTTTTGTTTGTTTGTTTGTTGTTGTTGTTTTGTGTTTTTTTTCCTATCTTCTTGTAGCTATCTTAGAGTAGCTATCAAATACTCACTGAACAGTAAGTTATGTTACAAAGCATAGCCATTTAAACATTTTACTATCTGTGTGGAAGTTGTCCTAGCACATGCTTTTGAAAAATAAACCTATCTTTGGTGACATGAATGCCAACAGATCACTGTTATGAACAGATTAACTGAAGGATAGGCATTTGTAACAACATCTGTGACAGCTTTTGTTTTCTTCTATAGGTAATAGAGTTTGATGATGGATCTGGATCAGTTCTCAGAATACAACCACTACGCACACCACGAGATGAAGCTATTTATGAATGTGTGGCTGCTAACAGTGTTGGTGAAATAAGTGTGTCCACAAGACTAACTGTTTTACGTGGTAAGTTTTTTCCTAAACATAACTAATTTATTTCAAAATGCCAAAAATGCTGTGTTGTTGTAAAAGAGAAGTTTCTTTCCAGGAACGTTAAGGAAATTCCTTTCGAATGGACATTATTGTAGTTCTAATGCTGTTAAATAATAACTTTTTCACATAATATTTGAAATACTACCATGTTGGGTACATAGGGTATGAAGTGAAACAGGATTGTTGTGCACAACAGGATATAATATGCATTATTGATCAAAACACAGTGCTTTATGGTCTGATTTGATTTAGATTTTAGTGTTTCCCTGGGTAGCATAGCTTTGTGCGATTAGCATTTACACAGAAATTTGCCCAAGTAACAGTGACCTTGAAAATGTTTTCAGGTGAGGTTAAGCTGCTGCAAGGTTTTCCCCCCAAGATACAGCACATAAAAAAGGAGAGAACTTCTTCCATTTCAAATATACATCACCTTCATTGTGTTCTTACTTTGGCAAGAAGTTTTTGAAGGCATATCCTGTTGTGAGGGTATGCTGCAAAGTCTACTGTCTAGATAATACTCATGAGGAGTAAACATTGGTAGTGAAATGACCTGAATGTTTCAGTCTGTCACCTGGAAATGAATGGAAACTGGATCTGGAGACAGTTTATGAAATATCACCCTCTTCAGTTTTCAGAGTTGTTTTTATGACTGAAGATTAGAGACTTGTGATATTATATGGCATTACTAGATTTGCAGTATTAACTGCTAGTTCCCTATTTATACGAATTGAAGATGATCAGTCAGCTTTACAGAATTTAGAAGAAAATTTTTAAAATATATGATTTAAATATTGGGGAGGGTTACCCTTCTACTGCCACAAACACAGGGTGATAAGGAGATTCCTCTTACTTTTCTCTGAAGTTAGATTTTTTTGTTAAAAAAAAAAGAAAAGAAAAAGAAAATATTTAGTGCTGTGCTTTTATTAGCTGTTTTAATCATTATCTACAGTCCTGGTGTTACTGCTGGAGTCAAACTTAACAACAGTATATGCATATATGACAAGTAATAACACTGCATTTTTTTTTTTTAGATGTAGTCTGGTGTAAGCAAATCTTTTTAGTATTTAATATTCTTATCTCTAATGCCATGATTCTTCCTTCTATTATATTTTAAAAATTCTTTGCAGTCTAGTCAATGAAAATGGGAAGATTGATAGTTAGGTTCATATTTTAAAAGCACTATGGATCTGTTTTTATCTCCCTAAGATAAGGTTTTCCCTTTATTAAATAGTAGAAGCATTTTTTATGCAGAACTTTCATGTTATTTAAAAATGAACATAAAATTACATTTTCATACTACAGTAAAAATTTTGTAAATTAAAGAGAGATGGGAAAAGGGATGAGAGGGGAAAATGGCAAAAATCTTGTGAAAACTCAGGTGGAGGAAGTATTCAGCTTCAGAGTTTCTTGAAGTGTATTTACAAGACTCTCTGATCTTGAATTGTGCATGCATGTACTTTGAAAGACACTGTTATAAAAGATATATATAATATTCCTATTTTAGGGTTTGTAGTGAAGCAACAACCCTCGTCTCTCTACCAAGGACCACAGAGGTTTAAAAAGGCAGGAGAGTTGTCTGAGTGTCAAAACTGACTGTAAAATATGATCTGTTTCCTTGCTTGTCCTATTGATTATTCAATCAATTTTTTATAAGGCATATGTGGCTCTGTTCCCTATATCTCAAGTAGCTCAGTGCTACTTCAGAAAGTATGAGCATCAGATCTTGTTTTAAACACCACGCATAATGATACGCGTATGCAAATGCTTGATGAACAAAAAAATGTATATTAGTAATCAAGTTAAAATCTAAATCAGTTTAAATTTAAAATTTTAATTTAAAAATAATTGTCTAATTAAATAAAATAAGAAATATGAAAGATTGCTTGTGGCTTACAGCCATAATACATATGGCTTCTGGCCCTGGAAATAGATTTATGGATTAAAACTGAAACTGAGAACGTATGAGAACTCATGAACATACTGAGAGTGTGGATTTAGATAAAGGTGTAATGTCAGAGAAAGCAAGGACCATGCAGATTAACAGGGCATCGCATGGGAATTTTGTCAGGGTTAATATTTTTAACGTGCTATAAATACAGTGACTTGCTGTATTACTCTCCAAGATAAAGGATGGGTTATAGAATTGTAGAACCATAGAACAGTTACAGCTGCAAGAGACCTTGAAGAACATCGAATCCAGCCTTTGTCCTAGCCCTATCAACCTGCTAAATGATGCGCCCAATGCAACACCCACTCGTCTCTTAAACAGCTCCAGGGATGGTGACTCAACCACCTCCCTGGGCAGCCTGTTGCAATGGCTGACAACCCTTTCAGGAAAGAAATTCCTCCTAATATCTAATCTGAACCTCCCCTGGTGCAATTTACATCCATTTCCCCTCATTCTATCACTCTCCACTAGGGAGAACAGATCAATCCCTGCCTCTCTACAACCTCCCTTCAGGTAGTTATAGAGAGCAATGAGGTCTCCCCTCAGTCTCCTCTTTTCCAGGCTAAACATGCCCAGATCCCTCAGATTTTCCTCATAAGGCTTATGTTCTAAGCCCTTTACCAGCATGGTAGCCCGCCTCTGTACCGTCTCCAGCACCTCAATGTCCCTCTTGTAGTGAGGGGCCCAAAACTAGGTGCAGCAAAGCTGGTTAGAGGGGCATGATCACTTCCCTGCTGCTGTTGACAACACTGTTCCTGATACACCTGGGCACACTGCTGGCTCATGTTCAGTCGGCTGTCAATCTTAACACCCGTAGGTCCCTCTCTGCCTGGCAGCTCTCCAGCCACTCCTCCCCAAGCCTGTAGCGCTGCTGGGGGTTGTTGTGGCCGAAGTTGTTAAGGCCTTATTGAATGTCATGGCATTGGCTTTGGCCCAGCGATCCAACCTATCCAGATCCCTCTGTAGAGCCTCTCTATCCTCAAGCAGATGGACACTGCCACCCAGCTTGGTGTCGTCTGCAAACTTGCTAAGGCTGCACCTATCCCCTGGTCCAAATCATTGGCAAAGATGCTGAACAGGAGTGACCCCAGTACTGAGCTTTGTGGGACCCCACTCTTGACTGGCTGACAACTGGATTTAACTCAGTTGACCACAGCTCTTTGGACTTGGCCATCTATCCAGTTTTTAACCTAG
>VWZO01010556.1:117377-131677 GCA_013396975.1 Bucco capensis | reverse complement strand
CACCTGGTTATCCTGCATGTGCTGCATAATGGAATTCAGGATGATCTGCTCCATCGGCTTCCCTGGGTCAGTACTGAGTGCATTAGTCTGGAAGATATTCTATTATTAGCCTGGAAGTAATTCTGTTATAAGATTACTCTTTGCAAACGTATACAGTTCTTCATTGTGTACAGTCTGCAATAGTAACCTCGTGGAAAACACTCCCTCTGATTGTGCATTTGTGGGAAATTGTACCTCTGTGTCTCACATAGCTGCTCTAGGAAATAATGAATATATATCATACATGTGAACAGGAATTAAAAGACAATCAAATGCAAAATAGAGTGGAGTGAGTTGGATCTCTGGTCTGATTAGCCTTTACTCATCCCTGGGGCATATATGTAACCCTGGATTGCAGAATATGCACCCCTAAATTTCATATGTTCTTCAAATCTTTCTATAATGTTGCTGTCACAGACCGGACTTGGCCTTTGTGCAAGAGAGCACTCTGGGGAGAAAGTCAGAGTTTACCCGCAATTTGACCCACAAGTATTGCAACCCTAATAAGGGACATTGCTGGAAAAAAGGCTGTTCCCAGGAGTTGAAATATCTACCTATATTAATTTTTTGTTTATTTTTTTCATTAAATCCAGTTTAGTTGCTACAAAGAGGTTATGCAGCACAGAACAGCAATATTTTTGTGAATCAACCCATATTTTTAGACCCAAATTTTTCAGGTTTTCTATCTGTGGCAGTATAAAGTAACAGTAGTTCTATGTACCATGGGTTTTGTCCTGTTTTGTTAGGATCTTAAACTATGACCAATCTGTGATACTTGCGTCTCTAAGTCTTTAGCTTCTGGATGTTGAAACTTTACAACGTGAGAAAGAAAAAGAACAGAAAAGGCAGCTACAGATGATAATATTTCAAGGCCTTAGCAGAGACAAAGTATTTGGCCTTTTTTCTGTTACTGGACTAAATAAGGAAAAGTTCCAAGCTGAATTTTTTTAACTTGCTAGGCTGCATATTTTGACAGTCTGGAGCAAGAGAGAATGTCTGAGATAAATGGAAACCGCTTTTGATTTTGTGTATATAAAGAAGGTGGCTGCTTTCCAGGACAGACTTGCCCACATGAATGCTGAATTTGAAGGGAAGTAAGGCTAGTAAGAAGTCTGGAAGTCTCCTTCCATACAAGAGGAGTTGATGATATTTGTTTTGGAGATCTTTGTTGTGAAAACTTGTGGTAAGAACTGTATGAGTGGAACAGTACTTTGATTCTTTAATTCTAAATTATCAGTGTTCAATAGGCAATGAAAGACAATAAAGTGCAGGCTCTTCCTATACTCTGCAGACATCAGAGGTGATATAGCTTTCCTTACGTTGTCCATTCATTTCTTACTAAAGCCACCTAGTTCTGTTCTTTGATCTTACAAGTAATGGATGGCAAATATTTTTTGTTACAGAACAAGGATTCTGGCATCACATGCAAGTATATGAATTGTTCAGGAGAGAGGAAGTGAGGGGCCTCCTTCCAGTAAGAGAAATCAGCAACAATTCCATGCCATTAATTTTAATGAATTCTGCTTTTCATTTCTAAAATGATTTTTTAATTATATGTTGATAAATTTCTGCCAATACTATAAAGACCTCCTGAGAAGGTTTTGGATTGCAGCACAGAAGAGTGCAGATTTTAAGCAACGATGGAGAAGGGGCAGTAGAGGAGAATCCCAAAGTACATTCTCCTATCTCTGCTGTTTGCTTTGTTTTCTTTGCTATCTGGGAAGTAAAGAGAGAAACTACATAGAGCATTTAAGCAGAAGGTAGTTTTCTCAGCCCACAATTTTCTCTATTATCATTGATCATACTGTGCATTATAAAAATACTGACATATAACATCTTTGTTGCATGGCCCCTGTATAAGGGTAGCAAAATTAATGTAAAATTTCTATGGGAAGTGCCTAGGGTACTTATTCTTTTTCCTGCTTTTTAGAAATGGATTAATTTAATGCCAGACAGCATTGCTGCATAAAATAAAGAGTGAAATATTTACTGAATAGTGTTTCCCTGTCCACTGATACCCACAGCGATTGAGATAGAGATAATTGAGAAGGGTATTTATTAGACTTTCAGAAGTGCAGAACATATCCACACTGTTAGAAAAACAAAACAACAAAAAGGAAAGAAAAACAAACAAACAAACCCTAAAACGCAAACCAAAACATAACAAAAACCACAAACCAGATATGGTGGATCCAAGGTGCTACATTTTTTATTTTCTGCTGCCAGCAACAGATTCAATGATAATAGCTCGTTTCTGTATTTTCAGTGTATCCAGTAGTACTGAAATCAGAAGGAACTATTTTGAAGTAATCTGTCATTTGGGACAGCTATCTTTGAGGGCATGGAAATTAGACAAATGGAGTGGCATGGCTATAATGCTGGAAAATGTGCCGTGGGATGTCTCATTTCTAGACGAATGGGAGGAAGCACTGTACACATTTTGGGTATTAGCTGCACAGTAGGAGAAATTTGCCATGTTCCAGCTGAAGCTGTATACACGATATGTACCTGTGTTTATCTTACTTAACTGTTTGCTGCATAGTCACATCAACTATTGACAGGGGGTTGCTAATAGGACAGGCTTTTGAAAGTGGAATACATAGAAAGAAAATGCCTGTGTGGAACTTCATACACTGGAAAGACATTTGTCTCAAACATATATTGCATGAGAAGGCTTTTGAGGAGACAAAGGAACATCTTTCCCCAAAACTTTTTGAAGTTTAAGTGATCATGTTATGTGTAGCACTTTGTGACTGGAATCAGCATGTTCATTACAGTCCTGTTTTTATTATGTTTTTGAAGAGGAACACTGTTGTTCCTGCTGTGAAAGTGGTACTTTGCAGTTTAGGTTGTAAAGTTTCTCCTGGGGAGCTGTGCAAGGAGGATTAAGGAACAAAACACAGCTGCTTGACAGTAACATAAAATAATTTTGTGACATACTGAAACAAAAGGAGAGGCAGCCAGTACAATTTAGGCTTAAAAAACCCATTACACATATTTATAGAACAGCATGCAGATTTCTTGGAATGGCTTATAAAGTGATACAGTATTAGAAATATGTAGTTGTAACAGTAGAAACTATGTTGAAGTATTTTCTTTGGAGATGCAAACTTATGTTGGGTAAATAAAACGCTTTCCAGAGTATAGTTTGAAATACTTAATGAATTATTGATTTCTGTAATAATGGAGTGGTGAGATTTAACCACTAGCCTGAGCAGGATAGAATAATTTTGTGAAACACATGGTCCTTTTGCCATGGCTGACTTACAAGTTACTATGTGGTTTAAGTTCCTTTATAGTGCAGGTATACACATGGTAACTAATATTAATGGTATAGAGAATACTGCATGTTATAAATTCTGTAATGAGTAAACATTTAAGTATCTATTACTGTAAATACACAATACAGGTATTGAGTTAAACTTCTGGGTATATACACTTGCTATTAATGTTGATGACTTATGTGTAGTTCTTTTAAAAGCTATATTGGGAGTGATTGAAATATATGAAAGTGAATAAATAACTGCTATATGTTTTGTAAGAAGTTTCTGGCAAGTGCCTCACTTTTTGTGTGTGTGTTTGTTTGTTTTTAATAGTTAATACTTTTATATACTTCCATTCATGTCCCTAAATAGAAAATTCATCAAATACATTTTTTTCTCAATAAGTGAATATTTTGGTTACAATTTTTTTTTTAATTTTAAACAAATTCCCTTTTCTTGCACACTGTTTTATTGTAAAGAACATACTGCAGTCATTACAAATCTAGATATGTGCTGGAAAGCTTCTTCCAAAAAGTTGAGCCGACACTTAAAAAAAAAATGCATGAAGCAGCAATCCTAAATTCCTTGATTGTTAATGTAAATTCCTGTAGTCAAGACATTCAAAGATTAGTTAGTTTGCAAAATCAAGAGCAGGCTGCTTAACTTCAAGAGCCTTTAAGATGTCTTAAAGGTATCCCTAGTCATCAGATTTTTTCTAACAAATCTATTCTGTATTTCCTACATAATTTGTTTTTTTACTCATTAAGTTTCTTTTAACACTCTGTTGTCCTATATATTCTTCTAACTCGATGGATTGTTCAGTTGTATTTGCTCAATGAACATACATTAAGAAAGTTACCCTGCTGCCAACTGGTAGTCCCAGCTACCATTATGTCTTTGTAAAGGTTTATTTTTCTTCCTTTTATTCCTCACTGAATTTGATGTGTGACTGTGTTTCATACAGCCAATTTCTGTTTTACATACAGGGCTGTGAAATTGCCTAGTTCAGTACATGTGCATAGGATCAAGTTTTGTTTTTGAAATACTAACAGCAGTAGAAAATTTTTGACACCGAATATTTATAGGCCAGTGTTCTGGATTCAGCTAGGAAAGGGTTAATTCCTGCACAGGAGGCTGGGAGGTGCCAGACAACTGAATCAGCCAGTGGGATATTTGATACCATACTGAGATCCTACTCAATATATAAAGAGGGATGGGGGAGTGTTGGTGGGGGAGGAGGAGTATTTTTTAGCACACATGATGAGGGTCAAGTCAGTGTCTTTGACAAGTAATTGCTTCTTTTCATATTACTTCATTAATTATCTTGTTCATCCTGTTTCTTCTCCATTCTTTCTATTGTTCATTCAACTTTCCTTATCTCAGCCCACAGGGTTTTGAATTTTGCTCCTGATTCTCCTTCCCATCCCATCATGGGGGAGGAGGCAGGGAGGCAGTGTGCTAGCAGTAGCATGGGGCTCAGCTGATGGCTGTCCCTGAACCATGACAGTCTTTTTTGGCATCCTTGTGAGGCACAAAGGGTTGAGATAAAGAAAAATCTAACTAAAGTGTGTTAAAACAACTCTGTTATGCACACTTTTTGCATTAGGTAAATAATCTGCGTTCACAATTTTGGTCATTTTGTTCTTGTGATGGTGGTTTGTAATTCCTTATTTACTCAACATATTCCCCATGGTGATGTTTAACATCCTGGGGAAATGGATCAGGTTTATCATATTGCTGCACTGGATATTGTCAACTTACGATATGTTTACAGCACTGGTCACAGAGTTGAGCTGGTATTTGTATGCAGCATGGCCATTAATTACTAATCTCACTCTGTCTATGGATGAGACAGAGGAATACACCTTCTCAGCTTCAAGAATTTTGAATATCCTTGGGATGTTCAAGGCAGCACGCTCTTGTTGCTTTGTCTCCTGAATGTGTCCTAGGTTTTGGATAGGGGTACACTCATCATTTCCAAGAATGCAACCCAGAGATCTGCCCTGCGGCTGGACAGTCGTGAGTGGCAGAGTGTACAGGAGAGAATGGGCAAGTGCCTAGGACAGTGGTCACCTCCAGTGTTTTGGAATTTCACCCCTGAACAAGTGCAGAGTTCTGATAAACTAGTAAAATATTTGGAAAAAGTCTGTTGTCAACCTGGCAATTCCCGAGAGATACAAATTACTGCAGTATGCTGGGGCCTCACCCATGCCTACCTAGTCCTTTTCAATAGTAGTCAGTGTCCTCAAAAGGAAGAGAAATCTCTGGACATAAAGACAGAAAGGCAGACAGAGGATATTCAAACCTCAGCAGCAGGTGCTACAGCTGCACCAGAGAATCAACCTGTGCAGGTATTGGTTGCCCCCATACTGAAGAGGAAATACAAAAGGAAATCAATTCACCTTGTGAGGGATGCTGATGAAGCCGGGTCAACACAAGAGCTGGAGCAAGAGCTAGAGGTAATCACTCAATTCCTATCCCTAAGTAAGCTGTGATATATGCAAAAGGATTTTGGTTGCCATCCAGGCGAGCACATTATCACCTGGATGCTCCAATACTGGGATAATGGGGCAGTAGTTTGGAAATAGAAGGTGGGGAAGACAAGCAGCTGAGATCCCTGTCTAGGGAAGAGAGCACTGATAAGGCAATTGGAAAACAGACACAAGACCTTAACCTCTGGAGGTGACTTCTTTCGGATGTGAAGAAAAGGTACCACTTCATGAAGATACAACATGTCACCTGGACAAGTGTACCGCTGTGAAGTGAGTTATCCAGCGCCTGAGGGAATTAGCTGTGCTGGAGGTGATTTATAGCAATAAGAATGACAGTCAGTTGCTTACAGACCCAGAAGAAGTCCATTCACTCCACTGATATAGCAGAAATATTATAAAGTGCACCAGCGTTATATGGCAACTCATTGGCAGTCATGTCCTGGAAGGACACCCAGGGACAAATGATGTATGAAGTGGTTGGCCATCTCTGGCAATATAAGTCTCTCTTCCTCCAACAAGCCTGTTTTTTGGCTGTGAAGGAAGTGACCCAGGAGTTCCATCATTTCAAAGAGGACATATCCTACTCCCCACTTGTATCTCAGCTATTAGGAGTAGACTCTCTCCTGCCTAGGAGAGAGAATCTGGGAGGTATACACCACATAGCACTCTTTGATTTTATCTATGATGTGACCATGGAAAGGACATGAAAAAGTTGGATGGGAAACCCACTTCGATCCTAGCTGCATGAGTAAATGAACTGAGAGGGAAAACATGAAGGGGGTTTCTTCCAGGAAGGACATTGCTTTGGTTTCTAGTGGGAAATTCCCCAAGCAGACTAGGAGGCCTGATCTTAATTCTGATCCTCTTCAAGGAACCTCCAAATCATTTTCACAGGAAATGAGAGATTCTGATCCAGATTAGAGAGGCTCTGATGCTTACTGGACTATATGGATCTGATAGCCTGGCATATCAGGCCCACAGGTGTATAATTGTCTGGGAGATACTGATGTACAGTGTATCTTAATGCCATCAAGCTATAGAGGATTTGAACCCATCTATATTTCTGGGGCTACAGGGGGATCCCTACAGGTAAGTTTACTCAAAGCTGAAGTGAGTGTGACTTGGAATGAGTAGCGTAAACACTCCGTTATGACTGGCCCAGAGGCCCCATACATTCTTGATACAGACTACCTTAAGAGAGAGTATTTCAAAGCTACTGGGGAGCATTTTGTATAGCTATCATGGAGATGGAGGGAAATAAACTGTTGTCCATCTTGTCCAATCTCTTGGAGGACCCTTCTGTGGAGGGTTTGCTGTGGATTAAAGATCACCAGATGCCAGTTGCTACCACAGCAGTGAACAGGCAGAAATATTGCACCAACCATGACTCCCTGATTCCTATTCGTAGACTGATTCATCAATTGGAGAATCAAGAGGTGATCAGCAAAACTTGTTCACCCTTCAACAGCCTCATATGGCCAGTGTGAAAGTCTAATGAAGAATGGAGATTAAGAGTAGAGTACTGTGGCTTGAATGAAGTTATGCTAGTGATGAATGCTGCTGTGCTGGACATGCTAGAGCTTCAACACCAGCTGGAGTCAATGGAAGCCAAGTAATATTCCACAGCTGTTACTGGTAATGCGTTCTTCTCTATTCCTATAGCACCAGAGTGCAGGCTACAGTTTGCTTTCACTTGAAGGGGTGTCCAGTACACTTGGAATTGACTGCACCAGCGGTGGAAGCATGTCCCCACCATTTGCCATGACTGATTCAGGCTGCACAGGAACAGGGTGGAGCTCCAGAACATGTGCAATACATTGATGACATCATTGTATGGGACAACACAGTAGAAGAAGTTTTTGGGAAAGGGAAGAAAAGAATTCAAAACCTTCTGAAGACTAGTTTTTCCATTAAATGAAGTAGGGTTAAAGGATCTGCAGAGGCGATCCAGTTTGTAGGGATANCAGCTGTGTGAAACTGGGGTTCTTTGTTCTTGCTGTTCTGCTTCAAGTCAATTCTCCAAACTCAGCAACTCTTCCCATGAAGTCAGACATTTCTGCATCTTCCTTTCTGTCTCAATTCTCTCATGGCTGTCTGTTCCTTTCTCATCCATGGTTCCCCACATTTCCTCCTTTGNGAGGGAATTAGCTGTGCTGGAGGTGATTTATAGCAATAAGAATGACAGTCAGTTGCTTACAGACCCAGAAGAAGTCCATTCACTCCACTGATATAGCAGAAATATTATAAAGTGCACCAGCGTTATATGGCAACTCATTGGCAGTCATGTCCTGGAAGGACACCCAGGGACAAATGATGTATGAAGTGGTTGGCCATCTCTGGCAATATAAGTCTCTCTTCCTCCAACAAGCCTGTTTTTTGGCTGTGAAGGAAGTGACCCAGGAGTTCCATCATTTCAAAGAGGACATATCCTACTCCCCACTTGTATCTCAGCTATTAGGAGTAGACTCTCTCCTGCCTAGGAGAGAGAATCTGGGAGGTATACACCACATAGCACTCTTTGATTTTATCTATGATGTGACCATGGAAAGGACATGAAAAAGTTGGATGGGAAACCCACTTCGATCCTAGCTGCATGAGTAAATGAACTGAGAGGGAAAACATGAAGGGGGTTTCTTCCAGGAAGGACATTGCTTTGGTTTCTAGTGGGAAATTCCCCAAGCAGACTAGGAGGCCTGATCTTAATTCTGATCCTCTTCAAGGAACCTCCAAATCATTTTCACAGGAAATGAGAGATTCTGATCCAGATTAGAGAGGCTCTGATGCTTACTGGACTATATGGATCTGATAGCCTGGCATATCAGGCCCACAGGTGTATAATTGTCTGGGAGATACTGATGTACAGTGTATCTTAATGCCATCAAGCTATAGAGGATTTGAACCCATCTATATTTCTGGGGCTACAGGGGGATCCCTACAGGTAAGTTTACTCAAAGCTGAAGTGAGTGTGACTTGGAATGAGTAGCGTAAACACTCCGTTATGACTGGCCCAGAGGCCCCATACATTCTTGATACAGACTACCTTAAGAGAGAGTATTTCAAAGCTACTGGGGAGCATTTTGTATAGCTATCATGGAGATGGAGGGAAATAAACTGTTGTCCATCTTGTCCAATCTCTTGGAGGACCCTTCTGTGGAGGGTTTGCTGTGGATTAAAGATCACCAGATGCCAGTTGCTACCACAGCAGTGAACAGGCAGAAATATTGCACCAACCATGACTCCCTGATTCCTATTCGTAGACTGATTCATCAATTGGAGAATCAAGAGGTGATCAGCAAAACTTGTTCACCCTTCAACAGCCTCATATGGCCAGTGTGAAAGTCTAATGAAGAATGGAGATTAAGAGTAGAGTACTGTGGCTTGAATGAAGTTATGCTAGTGATGAATGCTGCTGTGCTGGACATGCTAGAGCTTCAACACCAGCTGGAGTCAATGGAAGCCAAGTAATATTCCACAGCTGTTACTGGTAATGCGTTCTTCTCTATTCCTATAGCACCAGAGTGCAGGCTACAGTTTGCTTTCACTTGAAGGGGTGTCCAGTACACTTGGAATTGACTGCACCAGCGGTGGAAGCATGTCCCCACCATTTGCCATGACTGATTCAGGCTGCACAGGAACAGGGTGGAGCTCCAGAACATGTGCAATACATTGATGACATCATTGTATGGGACAACACAGTAGAAGAAGTTTTTGGGAAAGGGAAGAAAAGAATTCAAAACCTTCTGAAGACTAGTTTTTCCATTAAATGAAGTAGGGTTAAAGGATCTGCAGAGGCGATCCAGTTTGTAGGGATAAAATGACAAGATAGACATTGCAAGATCCCAGTGGATGTGATTAATAAGATAGCAGCTATATCTCCACCCACCAGTAAAAAAGGAAACACAGGCTTTCTAGGGTGTTGTGGGTTTCTGGAGGATGCATATCCCACAGTACAGCCTGATTGTGAGCCCTTTCTACAAAGGGCTCACAATAAGAATGATTTTGAATGGGATCCTGAGCTATGACAAGCCTTTGAACAAATTAAATGGGAGACTGTGCATTCAATAGCCCTCGGGCCAGTCCAGATAGGACAAGGTATTGAAAGGTACTCTACACTGCAATTGGGAAGAATGGTCCTACCTGGGCCTATGGGAGAGAGCACCTGGAGAGACCTGAGGTTGACCCCTGCAGCGGTTGAGGGCATGCTCCCCCTTAGTCCTCCCGCCTGTGGTCCCCGAGATGCCCCAAAAGAGCCACACAGAGATCCCAGGAGAGGAATGAGAGAATGAGTTTATTTCTTACACAGCCTTTTTATAACCTCCTCCCCCCAAGCAATACAATGCTATCAGCACCTGCTAAAGGGAGTACCACACTGTCCTGTTATAATCTGCGGCCTCAGCTAAACTAACAAAGGTCTTCTAACTACTCCCTTGTATCTCAGGCTAGCTGCATAGCACATAACCTTGAAGAAACTATCTTCTATGCTTCTAATCTAACATTTTGCAGCCGTGTGAAACTGGGGTTCTTTGTTCTTGCTGTTCTGCTTCAAGTCAATTCTCCAAACTCAGCAACTCTTCCCATGAAGTCAGACATTTCTGCATCTTCCTTTCTGTCTCAATTCTCTCATGGCTGTCTGTTCCTTTCTCATCCATGGTTCCCCACATTTCCTCCTTTGTTGTTTTCTTTTGCTGCAAAACAAGAACTTAAGAGAAACTACATTGGTCATTCGCTGTATACATGATAGCAAGCAAGGTACACAAAGCAAAATGCAAAAAAAAATTAAAGATTGCACTCAATATGACTATGAGACCTTGCTTAAGCTTAGGTTCAAGATTGAAAACATTTATCCAATCAAGCAAACAATAAATCCCACTTTCATTACTCTCTCAGCTGAGTGTTCTTCAACCCACACAGCAAACCAGCATCTTAGCTTATTCACTTTCCATAGTCCAACACAAATGTCACTTTTCCTGTCACTTCCACAGTCCAAATGCCACTTTCACAGTCCATCCTGTGGAGGAGAGCTGCAATCCTGTTCCTCAGGAAGGGGTGGAAGGCCAATGCCATGGCACACTTCCACTACAGGGGAAGCTCCAACGTCTGCTTTACCATGCATGCAGGTTCATGCGCAGCAACCTTCAGGCAGCTACTTTCTTTATCTCTGGCAACTCGACACAGGCCAGGACAATGCAAAGTCCTTCTCAAGGCGACAGTCACTGCTTTTTCTTAAAGTCTCTATCAAACAAGGCTCTTGAAAGACAAACTCCAACATGCATAACAACATGGCTAACAGATTCAACCAACTTTTCAAAACCAAAACACATTATGAACTTATTTTATGATTCTGCTGATTCCAGGATATCAGAAGTAAAGCACAGGAATCCGCATAAACCAGTGTGACAAGAGCACCTGCAGGGAAAGCATTTACATGGGCAACACAAACGCATTGCAAAAATCACAACAGCAGTTGTTATCAAAAGCATAATAGAAGCTGTATCATCATGGCTATGCTTCGGAAACGAAGATCTGGGGAGGGCTCCATCCCCGCTTTTCACAAGCACTTTTTACAAGCGTGCTGATGGCTGAAAAGGCCAATGCGGGATAGACAAGAGCGGTTGCAAAAGGCACAGCAGAAAGACTCCTTAGGAGGTATAATCTGCAAGACACGATTTTTTCTACGCTGTCTTTTCTCCTCAAGAGTGATCCTACGTGCCTTCTCAAAAACATCAGCAGCATAAAAATAGTATGTCTCCAGACTCCTGATTGGAGGCCAGAGTAGACCAGTTAAGGTGATCAATGTGGCCAAGGCTGAGCTGTTGTTTTCAGGGACTGCTTGTATCTCCTCTTTGGGGCTCCTCTCTTGTGATAGCCAGTGGCAAGGTCACTATAAATCATAATTTTAGGAAGGCGGTAGTTCTTCATCCTGGAGACGTGACCTGCCCAACGCAGCTGTGTTCTCAGCAACATGGCCTCAATGCTTGAAATTGCTGCATGTTCTGGGACAGACGTATTACTCACATAATCTGACCAATGGATGTTTAGGATTGTATGGAGACAGCGCTGATGGAAGCACTCCAAGAGTCGTAGGTGGTGGCAATAGATGACCCATGATTCGGAACCATATAAAAGAGTAGCAGCACAAGGGCTCTCTAAACACTGATCTTTGTACTTTTTTTAATTGTTTATCTCAACAGACTCTTTTATAGAGTTTTCTGAAAGTACTATATGCCTTTGCTAGCCTATTGTCTATCTCTCCGTCAATCTTACCATNCAACAAAGGTTACATAGAGACCTTTGCTCTGTTCCCTACATTTCTCTTGCAGTTGTCTTAGAACAAATATCATGTCTGTGGTACTCCTTTTGGCTCTAAAACCACATTGGCTTTCAGGTAAAATTCCTTCTGCTATAGCCGGGATTAGTCTGTTCAAGAGTAATCTTGCCAGGATTTTACCAGCAATAGAGAGCAAAGTGATCCCACTGTAATTTGAACAGTCTGATTTAGCTCCTTTCTTCTTATACAAAGCAATGATGACTGCATCACAAAAGTCTGATGGTAGTTCGCCTAATTCCCAACAGCGTACCACAAACTTACGAAATTTAGTATGGAGTGCGTGACCCCCATATTTCCAAACTTGAGGTGGAATACCATCAACCCCAGTTGCCTTGCCAATTTTCGCCTGCTGTATGGCCCTAAGAGTTTCTTCCAGAGTAGGGGTATTATCCAATTCACTCTTCCCCGGGTGCTGTGAAATAGACTGAATTGCTGAATCTTGACCAACATGGCTAGTACTGAAAAGAGTCTGAAAATGTTCTGACCATCGATTCAAAATAGCGGTTTTATCTGTTAGAAGCGTTTTACTATCTGCACTAAGTAAAGGGCTTTGAACCTTGTAAGTAGGCCCATATGCCGTTTTCAAGGCCTCATAAAATCCTTTCTGATCACCCATATCTACGCATAATTGAGTTTTTTCAGCTAAATTGATCCACCACTTGTTCTGGATGTCATGGAGTTTCTGTTGGAGCTTGCTGCATGCAAGACGGAAAGCTGCTTTTCTTACATGACAGGATGGCAATGCAAGATGTGTTTGGTGAGCAGATCTCTTCTTCGTCAACAATTCCTGGATCTCTTGATTGTTTTCATCAAACCAGTCCTTGTTTTTCTTAACGGAAAACCTAAGGGATTCTTCAGAGGACTGCAGAATGCTGTTTTTAATACGATGCCAAAGTATTTCAGGAGAGGCATCTGTAGAATCTATAGAATGATTTTCAAGCCTGTTTTGAAGATTTGCCTGAGAACTGTCTCTCACTGTGGCTGACTGGAGATTGTTAACATTAAATCTCCTTTTTGTGAAATCACTCCTTTTGTGAAACCCTGAGAAAAAAGCGCACCAGGTGGGCATGCCCAGGCATGCCCGGGCAACCCCTTGGGCTGTGACACAATGCAGGTAGGATGGGCGGCAGGCAGGCACCAGGTCCGCGAGGCAGGCACGTCCCCGATCCTGGCCCCTGGCTCCAGCAGCCACACCAGGCAGAGGAATCCACCCCTGGATGCCACTCCGGGCGTACCCAACCTGACTCCGACCCCAACCTCCATGCCAACCACTATGCTGGGCAGGGGCTTCCCCCCTCCACTTGGGTGCCGTTGGCTCCACTGGGCAGAGACACCCCAAGTCCCAGCCGACCCAACCCCACTTGAAACCTTTGCCACACCGCGCCAGGTGGGTGGGCAGGCGGGGACTCCTCGCCTCCCGCTCTACTCCCTCCCATTTATTGGGGTCCTGTCGGCTCCATCGCTGTCCTGCCACAGTGGAATTGCTTGTCCAGGCTGTAGGCACTCCGTTCTCAGTCCTGAATGGGGGCCACTGCGAGAACTGGGCAGTGATAGACCCCAGCCGCGGCCAATAGAAATGGCCAATGGAAACCATGCTGCATATGCGCCGCCATCTTCAGAAGCTGTATAGTAAATTGGAATTAATATAACTAGATCATTCACCACCATCCTCACAGTTCTTGATGACCTGGTGGAGTACAGGCTCAGATCTTTTGCAGTCTGCTTCTTCACTACACTGCAGGTGTGGAAGAGAGGCCTACATAGCTAGAAAATGGGTTAGGAACAGAAGGTTCTGGCACTAGCAAGTACGCATGCGTACCCAAGGGTGTAAAAGGTGGGGATGCGCAGGGGGCACACACACACACACTCCATTTTCCTGGGAACGCTGAAAAGAAAAGGCTTACAAAACCAGAAGATGGACCAAGTGCAACAAATGAAAAAAATGCATGAGAAGTGGTTGCAAATGCTTATTTGGTGTTTGACTGTGCTATTGGCATGATGATGCTCCTTGTGGTTCTCTGCAGTGTCTTTTTATGCTGGCATGTTGCCAATATGGTAGCAAGGTGCGGAATGTATGCCTATGATGCCACAACTGTTGTTCTTCGAAGAATGAAGATGAGGACAGCCAGACAGAGGTGGCTTTTTCACAGCATGAAGACAGCCACTCTACTGGCGCCC
>VWZO01010556.1:63533-116673 GCA_013396975.1 Bucco capensis | reverse complement strand
TTCACATACTGATAAATAGGAAAGTTCCTCTTTTTACTTAGTGATTCCTTTGCTTTGAATCCTTTTTGAAAGAAACTTTTTCCAAAAATCATTTTCCACTTCTCCCTATTGTTATTTTTTCTTTTGCTCTGTTTTATCTTAAGAACAGTATTTGCATCATTCTTCAGGGTGATCACTTCCCAAGACTTAAGCAAATATGTCTCATAACCCCATATCAATGAATTTATGCTAATGATAAATCTTAATTTCAGAAAAAGATCCAGCAAGGTTGTTTGAAGAAACATAATATACAGTTTAATTGTCTAAAACTACAAATACAATCTATGGTAGAATTCTTGAGTTACTTACTATTAGTTTTTCTTCTCAAGACACTTATTTGAAAACATTCCCTTTTAAGGGATTCTTTGAATTTGAATTCATTTCTTAATGTTATTTAGAAAAACAAGATATTTTGTAAATCCGAGAATGGCCAGTTCTCAAGCCCAACCAATATCTGTCTTCAAAACTTCATTCTTATAACCTCATGCCAATTATAAAATTTCCATAAAGGGATCTAACAACTTATTAAAGTAACACACAATACAGATTAATTTCTCACAAAAGCAAGCATGAACTAAACATTAGATTTAACAGTTTTCTCTTTTCAACTTAAACATTCAGCACATATACAGCTTTCCAGAGTCTGTCTTAGGGACTGAGTTACAATCCCTATGTCACTCGTAGTTTTTGAATCATGCTTTCTAGAGAGCATTAATCAGGGTGCACTAGTAATCACTTATCCTGCAGGAGAGTTCGAGATACTGGTATCATGAAATATATACACTCTTCAGCGCTGAAAAAACATTTTTTTTTTACAGTTTTTTCTGCCATACATGTAGGTTCATGGTCAGGTTTTTTTTTTCTGCAAAGCATGTTAAGTGGCGGATGCAAGTGGCAGAGACCTGTGCAGACAGACAGGAGCGTGGGGGAAACGGGAGGAATCCATCTGATCTTGCATGTTTCTCCACTCCTGTCAGTCAAGGAATGCATTCATAAGGGAAGGATTGGGCCTCAAAGTCGGTTCGCTGAACCGATAGAGCAATTGGGGTAGCAGCTGACAAAGCTGCAGCCTCTAAGATTTGCATTTTGCAGTTGTTTCAAAATAGTCTTTTCTTTGTTTCTTAACAGCCTTGTTACATTCACAAAGCACTATCTCTCCGGGAAAACACAGGAGAAGGCGAGGAAAGGGTGGGGGCAAGTGCAGCGCTGTGCAAAGCTCCTTTCCTCCCCCACCCACTTTGCCTTCCTTTTAACAAATGTCCTGTTGCTGCCGAGACAGTCTCGGAGTTCTTTGCCTGTTGTTGCCATTGTGTGAGTCTGCATGGGCACGGCGTGAGGGGGCGCGGCTGTAGGGGTCCCCTGAGCCTCCTGCCGAGCGGTGGTATCGTCCTCCCCGGCACTGCTTGTAGCCAGGAGCGGGCGGGTCAGCGGGTAATGGCGGAGCCAGCAGCCTCAACCGCTTCAGGGACCTTTCTCAAAACACCTAACCAAAANAGCCTTTTTATAACCTCCTCCCCTCAAGCAGTACAATGCTATCAGCACCTGCTAAAGGGAGTACCACACTGTCCTGTTATAATCTGCGGGCTCAGCTAAACTAACAAAGGTCTTCTAACTACTCCCTTGTATCTCAGGCTAGCTGCATAGCACATAACCTTGAAGAAACTATCTTCTATGCTTCTAATCTAACATTTTGCAGCCGTGTGAAACTGGGGTTCTTTGTTCTTGCTGTTCTGCTTCAAGTCAATTCTCCAAACTCAGCAACTCTTCCCATGAAGTCAGACATTTCTGCATCTTCCTTTCTGTCTCTCAATTCTCTCATGGCTGGCTGTTCCTTTCTAATCCATAGTTCCCCACAGACCCCTGGGATTTTGGTGTCAAGGATACAAAGGCTCTGAGGCCAACTATAGTCCATCTGAAAAAACAGATATTGGCAGTGTGTGAGGGAGTTCAAGCTGCCTTGGAAGTGGTTGGTGCTGAAGTACAGCTCCTCCTGACACTCTGACTGCCGGTGCTGGGCTGAATGTTCAGAGGGAAGGTGTAAATGCCCTGTGGGATGGTTACAGCAATGGAAGCAGAAACACTGGCAGTGCATAGTTAAACCTATTTGGGCTGATGAACCATGGCAAGATATTACTGATTGGGAAGAGAACCTGATGATGAAAATATGTCACCTGGATGTCCATGTACCCAAGAATTGATCCATTGAATAATATCAGAACAACCAGTGGGTGCATTAGACTGCAAAGATTGAAGTGGCTCAGGTGGGTTTGGACTGGAAATGTAAGGGTGAATTATTTATAGGTTGGTAGGATCATGACATGATCATGAATGGTGCAATGGACTGTTAAAAGTTACACCAAAACCAATAGTGCATGGGGCCTTTAAAAATTGGTGCAAGCATTTCCCAGAAGTGACATGGTTAGTTAACAACAGAGGATCTGCCAGTGGTGCTAGCCCTTCTCAATCACAACTCCCATGTATTGTAGAAAGGGATAAAGTTCCTGTGGTGCACATGAAGATTTTATGGGGGAAGTTTGTCTGTGGTATTCCTGCTTCAGGCAAGGCAAACTTACCCACAGGAATAGTGTTGCCCAAGGACCTTCATGCGGTTAGTGGGTGATGCAAGAGGATGGAGAACTTCTTCACAGTGAGGGTGACAGAGCACTGGAACAGGCAGCCCAGGAGGGCTGTGGAATCTCCTTCTCTGGAGACATTCAAGACCTGCCTGGACGCATTCCTGTGTGACCTTGTCTAGGTGATCCAGCTCTAGCAGGGAGTTGGACTAGATGATCTTTCTAGGCTCCTTTTCAACCCCTAACATTCTATGATTCTGTGAGAAGTCTGAAGTGTACTGCAAGGCGATCTAATTTTGAGTGAGAACTGCTAGTGAATTAAATTGTGATGTCAATTGTTTAATATCTCTGCTGAGCATGAAATAATATGGTGTAGAATAAAGAATTAATAATGTCCTAGGTGAAATTTTACACAAGAGGCAAGGAGGGGCTACACCCAGGACAGAAAATTGAACCAGCCAATGGGGTAGTTGATACCATACTAATGTCATGTGTGATATACAAGAGGTGTGGTGGGTTGCTGGTGTGGGTAGTCACAACAGTTTTTGGTGCATGGCATTGGTGAGTAGGTCATGTTTAAAAAAACACGACACTTGTTTATGTATAACTTCATTAGTTTTTTTGTTATTCCTGTTGCTTCTCCATCTCCATTCTCTATATTGTCCTATTAAACTTCCCATATCTCAACCCATATGGTTTGGCATTTTGGTCCTGATTCTCCTTCCCACCCTTCCATGAGGGGAGGGTATGAGGAACAGTGTATGAGTGGCTGCATGGAGCTCGGCAATGGCTAGGCATAAGCCATGATGTTCTGTATGGATGGTCCTAAGAGATAAACATCGGCTTTGAAATCAGTAAGCTATCTAGGCTGTATCATATTTGTTCTTATTATATATCTATGAAAGAAAAGACACTTGTGGGTACTAGATCATAGACAGATGCCTGACAGTTGTTGTGATCTAAGAGGAGTAATTGAAATAATACCAGACAAGAGTAGAGCAGTTTTATTTAGCTTGAAAGAATTCTTCACTGGCTCGTTTGGGCTAAGAATGTACACCTGTTAAATACTTACAGACAACAGCTCAATGAATAATTTTAGCATGATCCCCATTTGGGTATTCCCATTCTACTACCTTAGGGCTGCATATTAATGTTGTAGGCATTTTTGATAAGAAGAGTTAAGTATATGCTAACTACTTGGAAAATGCAAATTAAGGTATTCTGAGCAGAGCAGTTTTTAAACACATTTGTTTATGCTTTTTTCCCCACTTATTGATACCTGTGATGATTCAGTTCTTTTCCCAGACCATCACCACCAAATCTTGTTAAGAAACAAGAGACAATGAGAACAAGGAAAGAAGGAATAAGTAGGGAGAGGAGGAATATTCTGCTGCCAGTCTGTCCTTGCAGAACCAGTATTAGATAATGTAAGCACAGAACTAAAATGAGTTTTTCCAACTCAAGAGCCATGACTTGCTATATACAGTAGGTTACCATTTTGATCTCAATGACTGACTCAGATATAAAGCAACACACTTATAGGATATTGCAAATCGTGGCTAGGCTTCGCGAACGAAGATCCAGGGAGGGCTCCATCCACACACCTCCTCAGCGCCTTTTCCAAGCGTGCTGATAAAAAGAGGATAGCGGATAGCACCCTCAAGCCTGCGCAATGGATTTTTTTTAGGTGAGACACAGCATGCGCAGAGCTGGACCCACCCTTTAGTCCTAAGGTTCATCTGCCAGGGCCTAGCAAGCTTGGATGCTGGCAGCAAGGTCCTTAGGACAGAGGTTTAACCTCTTAGATGGAAGGCCTTACAGGGGTAAATGAGCTCCATCTGCCCTGGTTTGGAATCAGAGTTGTCCCTCTCCTAGGATGACTGCCAGAAGGCTAATGAGCTCATCCTACCCATCCAAGGATTATAGGAACATGGGTATCACTCCCCACACTTTCCCGTGGGCAATGAGTTTAATGCTCCCTCTGCTGTCGGCACAGTTATCGCACCAGGGGCCGCAGGAGACCCCAAGGGATTTTCAGACTGATTGCAAATAAGCTTTACAAGGAAAAGTGTGTCATTAAGTCTGTGTTCAACTCCTAGTTATTCTAAATAAGGATAAGATTTATAGGCTTCTGTGCTGTTTTGCACCACTCTGCATCTATGTACATACATAAAAAAATATTTTTTCCGGTTTCTGCCTGCATATAGGGTAATAAAATTTAAATAAAACTGTCATTCCTGTTTGGATTGTGTTCTTGTTTAACGTATTTGTAATATGTTGGGCCATTTGTGTATATTAATTGATACAAAAATGTGTATTTTAACTGGTACAAAATTAGTCTTCTTAAACCAAGACTTTTTTAGAATACAGTCACTTCTTCTATTAGTTGTTACAAATGCATTTATGACCATTGGCTTGTGTACAGTTCTATTGGTTCAGTATCAGGATTTAAGATTATGCAAGATTTCATTGTTTAGTGACCTAAACCCACTGTCTCAACTGAAGCCAATGCCTTAATGAAAACCAATGCAATTAATCAAATGCCATGTTTCCTGTGGTTTTTGTAACCTGTGGCGTGCAATTTGTCTGTCTTGTATGCTTATGCACTTAAATTATTTTATTTATTAGCAATGTGAATGTCATTACTGCACATCATGGAAATAAAAGTGACATCAGAATTCTGTGTCAATTCTCTGTCAGATTTAATTTCAGTATTTCGGATTGATTAGAAAAAGTAATGTAGTTCTAGAGATTAGCAGTTTGGGGAGATGATATGATGATTAGATGTTCCACCTCGACTGTGTTAGCCAGTCCTTAAGGAACATAGTAGTATTAGCAGCCTCATAGTTTCAATTTAATTGTTATCACAGCAAATATTCATATGAGAAGCCTAATATAGCATAATAAAACTAAGACAATTACTAGAAAAAGACATTCATATAGTAGATCTGTCTTCAGCTTTCCAGGCTTGTGGTTTCTTTTTTATCAAGTGCATCATTAGGTTGACATAAATGTTTGCTGAAATGCAAGACCCGGGATGTTGTGACTGCTACAAGGCTAGCATAGCACCAAGGCGATAGGGTGGACAAGATCCTGGGAGGGGACGTAATCAAGACAGCTGACCCAAACTGACCAAAGAGCTATTCCATACCTTATGACATCAGCTCAGGGATAAGGGGCAGAGGGGGGGAAGGAAGGGGGCGGGAAGAAGACGTCTGCCCCCCAGGCAACCACTACGCATTCTGGAGCCCTGCTTCCTGGGAAAGGGCCAGACATCGCCTGTTATGGGAAGTAGAGACTAAAGTTCAATTTTGCTTTGCTTTGTTTCACGCGCGCAGCCTTGCCTTTCTTTATTTTGCTTATTAAACTGCCTTTACTAAAACCCACGGGCTGTTTCCATCCATTCTCTCCCTCTCGTCGTGTCGTGGGAGGTGTGGGGCGAGAACGTGATAGAGAACCTTGGTGGGTACCTGGCGCTTGGCCCAGGTTAACCCTCCACAAGAATACAAGAAAAGTATTTAAAATATTTTTGGTGGACATACAAACATTAAAAAATGGATCTTGTCAGAGTAAAAATATTTTGATAACTAGGCCTAGTAATAAAACAGTTTGGGAGTATTTAATTTTAATTGATGCAACAAAGCAAAGGAATTTTCATTGCATTAGTGTGGTGGGAGGTTGAAAGAACTGTGATTTAAGTGGCTCTGTGGGGGTAGGAACTTTTATTAGTACTCCAAAGCTTAGGCAGGATATAAGATCCTGTTACAATATATATCACTGCTTGCTGTAAACTGATGTGAAGTTATGCAGCTGACTTACAACTGTTCAATTTATCTTTTTAGCAAAGATGCATTAATAAAGTTACCACTCACTAGGTCAGCAAAAAATGGAATTCTTTTGTCTTCACTTACAGATGGATAAATCATGTGCAAAACTGTGACAAGTCCAGCGTGATTTAAAATATTCCATTAAAATTATTTACTGTAAAAATACTACAAAGTCTCTACTGTGATATGAAACATTAGTTAGTAGCATTTTAGCACTTTTGTTTATTTTGTGACATACAGTGCCAGTGCATGGTTAATATGACAGCAGCAAAATAGAATCGTAAATCATTTTTCAGGTGGAATATTTAAATAAGATTTTCTATCAAATACGGTCATAAACCCCTGATTAAAGCCAAATCTTTCATTAGGACCATCAGTGCACCTGAATCTTGTATGACTTTATAGTCTTTCATAGCAATGATTTATTTCACAAGATACTGCGTTAGAACAAGAACCTTCTACAAAATTCCTCGGGAGTCTGGAGATGTCCCTTCTGACTGGAAGCTAGCCAATGTTACTCCATTCACAAGAAGAGTGTGAATGAAGACCCAGGGAGCTACAGATCTGTTAGTCTATTCACAGTTTCAGGAAAAATGTATAGAAAAGACCAATTAAGAAACAATGCAATCGTCAGAAACAGTCAATATGGGTTAACAAAGGGAAAGTCCTGTTTAACTACTTTGATATGCTTCTATGATAAGGTCACCCCTAGCAGATGAATGAAAGGTGGTGGATATAGTTTTTTTCTAGATTTTATTAACACTTTTGATACTGTTGCTCATAGCATCTTTCTGTACAAGTTACCCAACTGTGGAATGAGTGGGTTCGTGGTGTGCTCTATGAAGAACTGGCTGAAGGACAGGGCTTAGAAGTTTGTAGTGAATGAGGCTACAATTGGCTGACAACAAGCCACAAACAGTATTCCTCAGGGCTCCATTCTAAAGCCAGTTCTGTTTAATATTATTATTAATGATCTGGAAGCAGGAGTTGAATGTGCCATTATGAAGTTTGCTGATGACAGGAGGTGCTGGTGACTTTCTCGAGGGACAAAATGCCTTGCCAGGGGTTCTAGATAGAATGGAGTGTTGAGCACTAATTAGTGCCATGAAATTTAACAAGTCCAAACACCTGGACAGGGTAGTGCCAGATACAGGGCTAAACTGAAAGAGGAGTGGCTGAAGAGCAGCCATGCAGAAAGAGGTCTGAAGGTGCTGGTTGACATTAAGCTTGATACGAGTCAGCAGAGTGCTCTGGCAGCCAAAAGGGCAAATCGCATCCTGGGGTGCATCAAACACAGTATAACCCACCAGTCAAAAGTGGTGATTATTCTCTACTGTATTCTTCTTTGATAAGGCCTCACCGGGAGTGGTGTGTGGAGTTCTGGGCCCCCAATGTAAGATGAATGTGAAGGTCCCTGAATGCATCCAGAGGAAGGCAACAAAACTGGTGAAAGGACTGGAAGAAATGTCTTGTGAGGAAGACTAAGGACTTGGGGCTTGTCTAGTTTGGAGAAAAGGAGGCTGAGTGGTGACCTTACTGCTCTCAGTAGCTTCCTGAGGAAGGGGAGAGGGAGGTGCTGACCTCTTCTCCTTGAGGTCTAGTAATAAATCATGTGGAAATGGCACAGAGCTGTGCTAGGAGAGGTTCAGACTAGACATTAGGAAGCATTTCTGTACCAAGAACATTTCTGTTCAAACATGGGAACAGGCATCCTACAGAGGTGACCAATGCCCGAGCCTATCAGTGTTTAAGGGACGTTTGGACAATGCTCTTAATAATTTGCTTTAACATTCAGTCAGCTGTGGTCAGTTAGTTTCGATGTTGTAGGTCCTTCTCAGTTGAGTCTCCTCTCCCCTCCCCTTCCCTCCCCTTCTCTCCTTTAAGAGCAGGTTTTTAATCTGAACATGAAATTATCTTGTTCTTTCTCATATTCCCTGGCTTTCAAAATGGAATTTGCCCTCAGACAGTACAGCCAAGTTTTTGTATCCCATCTAACTTGGCTAACAATTGTTCTTCATTACCATGAATATCCTTGTAAATAAATAAGGTGGGTTTAGTTATCATTACTATGAATGGCAGTTAAAAAGTGCATTTTCTTTTTAATAATTTGAAATTCAGTGTTTCTAGCTTAGTACCAAGCTCAAAAGCTGATCTTAGATCCCAATATTCCATTCTTCAGCTCTTACGCTGCCATCTTTTTGCTAGGCCTGTACTTTGTTTTAATATAATATATCATCTTGTCTTAAATGGCATTATCAGCCCAGCTCCTAAGATAAACAAATCCGTATAGACAATCTCTATCTTAATGTTCACACAGAAATTTATATTGGGTTTTGGGTGTACAGATAAGGAAGAAGAATATCTGGGGAATCCTCTTCATTATATCTGCAGCAAAAATAACTTTCNCCCCCCCCCCCCCCCCCTTTTTTTTTCCTCCAAAATCGACTGTCACTTGCAACTTGATTTATAGCAAGAAGATGAAGCCAAGTGCAAAAAAGCCATTAGTAAGCCCAAAAGCAATCATTTGTTGTTGTGGTGCATTTCATATAGCAGACAGAGGACAGAATTGAGAATATCTTGAAGTCTGTGAGAAAATGGTCCTCTTAGCTGAACTTCAGATCAGTGAGATCTTGAGTTTTGTCATTAGTTGTAAAATGTCAAAAGCACAAAAAACACTCAGAAAAAAGTCTCAGGCTGTACCACCACATTTTTCAAACCTGGAAACCTCATTTTTACATAGTTCATCTGGCAGGTACGGAGCACTTTATGTTTCTAAGGATACTTAGGTACTTCAAAATTGCTTAATTTCTGAAACATTCTGCAGAAATATCCTCCAGAAATTCAGCCCTTTGGAGTTCAAGCATCTGTATTGGTTTAGCTTTAATGCTGGCTGAAAAGTCATGAGATTTGAATCTTCTCCCATTTTTAGATGATAGGAATGTTGTATATATGGTAGAGTTTCTTTCTGAACGTGTCAAATGAACAAAGTGGTGTTTCGGTCTTTTATTACTAGTGTAATTAGAGAAAAGGAGCAGGATTCAATAGGACATGTTAGTATGAATTGTTTTATGATTGGGTTTTTTAGATTAGAAATACAAAGAAGACAGAGCTGAGAACCTCATAGACAGATTCGTTGCTGATTTTATATTAGAGGGAAGAACAGAAGGAAAGGTAGAAACTGATCATAAGTAAGGACAGTTTAGCTCTCATCTTCAACTGTTAATGTAGATTGGTTTAGGCTCTGATGCCTGAAACATATGTCTAATTCTACTTTGCAGAATAGTCGTGATGTTTAGGGTTTTGGGGGTTTTTTGTTGTTTTTGGGGTTTTTTTTTTGTGAACTGGAGGCAAGGAGAAAAATTTAGATAAGAGGCCATAAGTTCTGTTTTCAGAAGATCTGTAATAACTAAATTTATTTTATGAAGAATCCCATACTTTTCCAGTAGCAATAATTTCCAAATGCTCTGAAAATGTTAATGTGTGTCTTTGAAATAATTGGGACTGTTTTAATGATTAAAGTTAGATATTTATGGGACTTGATTTTGTAGGACTTTTTTTCTGGGTTTGGGTTTGTTTGTTTTTTTGTTTGTTTATTTTATTTTTCTCTTCATTAGCAATTAGCAAGAATTAGAAAATTTCAGAAGACTGACAGTCAAATTTTGAGTACTTTAAACATTCCCGTAGTAAAGTGGAAGTTTTTATGTTTTGAATATCCCCAGAATAGTATTTAGAAGTTGTACATTAGTAATTTGGATTTTGGCAGAATTAGTTCCACTTTTTCGGTAGAAGTTGCTAGCAATTTTTTCCCCATGTTCATAATATCCCAGTCATGTTGGTTACTCTCATGACTTACCATCTGCTTAAATAAACAGTGCAGTGATCATGTTTCATTAGAAAAAAAGGGGAATACTGAATCTGTGAGGAACCCTATTGAACCTGGTATACACATAATGAATTTTTTTTATACAGTCATTAAATTTAGCTTTTGAGCATTAGATGGGAAAAGTGGTGAAACTCAGAGCCTACTAAAATAGCACTTTTTTTTTGTACCATTTTGACTGACCATTTCTTAATGTTGTGTTCAAGAAAGTTGATAATTGATTTTTTCTGTCTATAACAAAGTTATTGCTAGCACAAATCTGATATATTGAATAAGAAGCTGAGGGTTCTGTGCTAAAGGGACAGTTCATTTTGTTGTTTGCTCTTACCAAAACTGGTGAAAGTGTTGTTGATCTCAATTTTTGCTTGATGGCCTTTGATACTTGCTTTATTGAAATGAATCTGCTGATTACACTGTGACAATTGCAGTTGTAGTTCAAGGCTTCTCACTGTGACAATTCTATAGTGTAAGGGCATTTTAGTTAAGTAAAATACAAATAGCAAGTTAGAATTTTGATACTTTGAACATTTTTAATATTTATAATATAGAGGAAAAGATGAAATTATTGAAAATGTTAAGGTATGTAGTTACCTTTTCACAGACCTTACCTCTGCACACTTTGCTTTCTTTCTCCCTTTAGCTGGTTTTCTTAGACCATGTAAGCACTCTTCCCAAAAAGCTACCTGCACTTGAAAGTCGCATCAGTCCCAGTGCATAAAAGTCTTTCAATAAAGACTACAAGCAATTTTTACCTCAGTTCTCCTAAGAAGACACATACAATAGTGTAGTAAGAAGGTCTGAGTTTTCTTTCTTTGCATATCATGGAATAACTTTCTGTGTTTTTGCAGTCTTCTTATGTAAGAGTGTCTATGCTGAGACACTGTTATACCATTGTTTGGGAGGGACTTTATGTCCATATGTTTTAAATTTTTAAATTTTAAAGTAAGTTCTCAAATAATTGAATAACTAGGTAAGTAGGTAATCATGTTTGGACAGAGATCACCACATTTTACGTATAGTGATTTTGTGTGTGGTTAAGCTGAATGCCTTTGGTACTAGTTATATGGCCTGTGAAATTAAACTTCTGAATAAAGGAGTAAATTAGAACAGTTTTTTTCAGCAGAGTTCACTGGTGAAGGAAGAACAGAGTAGGGAAAATGAAGGGCAGAAAGTGGATTCTGTAATTTTAAGAAGCGTTATGTTTTGTATCAAAAGTTGTCACATCTCTGAGGTGTTTCCTGTGGCACTTAGAGTGTTGGGTTTTTTGTATTTATGTTTAAAATTAGATTAAAGTAATAGTAAAGCATGTAATTAGTTGAAGGCTGCTATTGTGTCTAACTTACACAGCATAGTATAATATACTACAGTTCTCTATCACAGCAGTGCAGTAGGACTGAGAAAAATAAAAACAACCTATCAAATGCCAAAGTTTTATAAACTGATTGTTAAAATCTGACTATGAATTACATAAGGAATGAGGGAATGAACAATCCTACCATCATCTGGGATGTTAATGGATGTGATTATGAGCTTTATTCTGCTCAAAAAAATGATTTCTCACAAAGGAGTAAGATGGGGAATGATTTCCTACTGTAACTATGCCTAAAATTCTTTAGGGGCATAATTTATTGCATCCAATCTCACCAAAGTTTCTTGTTCCAACCACAGAAAGTCTTACCAATATGAATATCTCTAGAATAGATTTTTTTTTTTCCCCTGGGATATTTCCATCAGTTGGAGGTACTGTATCATGCCATGGCAAGTAGAACTATTATGGCCAAAGTCTGCAGTGTATACTACAGGAGTGACATAAATAAAACTGAATTTACTGTAAATACAAAGTGTGGACCTAGATGTAAGCAGATAAGAGTAAAAGATAGATAAAATATGTAAATACTGCAATCTTAAAGTATAGACTTCTATTCTTAGAAACAAAATACTGATTTTTGTCAGATGCTTTTTATCTTGAATAGTAAAAACTGTTTCAAAGAAAGAGTTTTGCGTTCACCCCTCCTTTCCCCAGTCTACTTCACTGAATAATTTAATGAATGATTGGAATTACTGACTTCCTTTTTACTAGTAGTAGGATTTGGGACAATTAGCTACTGTATCTAAGAGCAAAATATTATAATACAGCATTTAGGTGAAACATAAGTAACAGGAAACTTCTCCAATGTTTTCATGGCCTCACACCAGATCAGTAGGGATTTTGTTACCCTGCAAAATCAGTAGTGGTATCTTAAGGTGCAAGTAAGGAATGTGAGCAGGGTATTGCTTCTTTTTAACTTCTAGAAATATTTTATTGATTTTTGACAGATAATCATAATGAGTACCGCATGACACTTTTGGCTATTGCACTTTTCTGTTTGTTTTTTGTTTGTTTACTTTTTTTTGTGAGTTTTAATGAGTAATTGCTAACTATTTTTAGTTTAGGATGTCATGTGTCTTGGTACTAGACTAATTGGAAGGAATATTCTGATGAAAAGGCCATTTATTAAATAATGTAAGACATACAGTAGAGATCGTTTGTCCTCTTTAATTTTAGCATTTAGGGACTGGCACAATTTTGTGGAGTGGCAGCTGCTCTAAGAGACATGAAGAATCCTGAGAGTGGAATCTGGGAGTGGATGACAGTGAATGGAATTTAAATTCGTCCAGCTCCGAAATAGTATACAATGTTTGTGTCATCTTAAGAAAATAATGCTAGACAATGTATTTTTGTTAATTAAGAAACAAATATAAAATTGTAACCCCACATTTTCCCAGGTAAAGTAAATTGCAGTCCCTACACAATAACATTACTAATGCAAATGAGGAGAGTGAACTCTGGACAAAGATATTTATTTTCTCTCTCTTTTTTTATTTCATATGGTCAAGCTATTGATGCAGGCAGCGATGCCTTTTACCATCCTTTTTTTATGCTCCTAGATTGTTTTCAGCACGTACTTTCAGGATATGGCAGAACTGTATCAATAGAACCAGATCTGAAGTGCAATCAATAACTGATAGCGCTATATTGTTACCTAAGCCACAGCTGCACTGAAATATTTCTGTTATTGAATAAGCCAGTATAAGCAGGGATAGTCAATAGCAGAACTGGTTAGTGTTGCAAGCTAGTTAGGGGACGTTCTCTATATTTGACCACATTGTTATATACTATAACATGATGGATAGGAATGGATAACAAATTTAAATGCTTGGGCCTTGCTTTTGGCTGCTGATGAAATCGATTTGCATCAGCAACTGATTTCCATTAAATTGCTCACTCTTAGCATTACCTGCATCATTGTAAATTTGTTACATGTGTGTATTTTCCAAGATGCAGAAATCAGGTATTCTTCTTCCCTATTCTTTGAGTGTGGTGTAGTTTTTGCGTGGCTCAAATTACACTAGGTCAATGTTTGGAAAAGGATTGTCAACTAGAGAGGAAAAAAGTTTCTCCTGAAGACGTGGGGTAGACCTATCACCCTTTCCAACCATTGTGCAGGTTACATTGTATTTCTGGATATTGGGTGAGCAGCTTTCTCTTTAAACTAGGACAAGAGAATTTTGGAGAGCCAGAGAAAAACTGATATATCATATATGAGTACTGAATAGACAATTATTATCCAGGACTGTCTCAAGACATGTTGAATAACTTCTGTTATATAATGGATAAACTATCACATACATGGTATTCAGTTAAATAAATAATTGACATTTTAAAATACTGTAGCATGTTCTTCCCTGTAAGTCAAGGGCTTGGCAGAGATAAATCCATAATTTTATGGAGCTCATGAAGTTTTTATCATGAAGTGTCCATTCTGGTCTATTTTGCCATCTCCTTAAAGGCATAAGATCAATAAACTTGGTTTAATTTAACTACGTATGAGAAGTACAAAGATATTCACAATGGAGCTTTCTGTCTATTTATTGTGACTGCAATCTTTATTGTCTTGTAAAATTGATCACATTTTAGGAAGATATGTGCTTCACTTGTGGAGTATAGCTGTCAAATTTAACATTTCCTCTGATGACTCTGATGGAGTGCAGTAGACATAAGTGTTCAGGGCTAAAGAATAAAAAATTCCGTAGGTGAATGAGTAGTCTGAAAAAGAAACATACAATACCGTATTTTCTCTGAGACCCTTAAAACTGACTATAAAATAAAATAAAAAATAAATTTGTTTGTAACTAAAGTAGTGGCAGTAGATTCTTCAACTTGGACTTCTTGTGTCTAGAAGGAGGATCATATGACTTGTCAGAATTTGCCATGGTAATATGGAAATAGAAACAAGATGTTTAGAGTCTATGCAGTGTGAAACACAGATTTAAGTCTTTTACTCTTCCTTGCATACTAATTCAAAATCTACACTGTATACTACTCTATATAATATGTTAAATAAATTTACATATTGTTCTCCACCATAAGTCCCACATGTAAACTTTTTTTCCCTGTTATTATTTCTGTTTTGTGGTATTCAGTTCTCTTGAAATTTTGGCAGCTTCCAGTCTTTTTATCAGAATTATTTTACGTTATTCTATCAGCTTAGTTCCATCTGGGAATCATAATCAGGTGTGCATATAACTCTTTGTTCCTTGTATGGCTTTCTTACACACGAAGAAATAAAATCAGTAAACACTTTGTAACTACAAAGACAAAAATGGCTTATCTGTCTCAGGGACAGAATCTCTTTGGTTTTATGTATCCTTCAACTGTTTAAAAGTGGTATAGAGGCTAGCTCTATCTATAAAACTCCTGTCTTCTGAAATAAAGGTGCATTTCTGTGTGTCTGTGGAAGGGCAGCCACAGACAGGCAAACCATTCATTGTTGTCTTCTAGTTTTCTGTTAAGAAGCTTCCAGTGTGATTACCTGGGGCTTGGGGGTATCTGATAGAGCTTTTCGACTTAGAGAATTTTATCACAAGGTTCACTGATATTCCTGCTTAGGTTTAAGCTTCCCGAGGTTTTAACCTCTTAACANAGTTTAAGAGACACTTGGACAATACCCTTAGTTACCTCATGTGATCTTAGGGTTTTTGTCCTATGCGTAATGGGAGCTGGACTTTATGATCCTTGTGGGTCCCTTCCAACTTGGATTATTCTATGATTCTGTGGTTTGTCCTAGGCAGTGTGATGGGCAGTGTGATTGGATTTACCAATAGTCATTGACTTTTCATCACAAGTACTGCCAGAATACCACTGTTTCAACTTGAATGAGCGTGCCTCTGACTCATTGAAGTGCCACACAGAAATAACAGTTGCTTCTCATAAAGTCAACCACAAAATGAAAACATAGCCTAAGGTTATTGTTATTGCTGTTTTAAAATTACAGACCCTAGATTTACACGTTAAGACTCGATGTTTGTATTTCAGTGTAATAAGAAGGATGATTATTTGATGTCTTTTAAATGGCTGTGCTGCTCATTTCCATGAAATCTGGCAATATAAGCATGCATTTGTAAAACAAAATGGGAGCTGGAAAACCACCCATTGGAAATGGCATCACGAACACATGATTTTTTTTTTTTTCATTTATTTTATTGCCACTTATTTTGGCACTTTCCCCTCCCCCAACACCCCCCACACACACCTTCTGTCCATTCTCATTCTGTGTATGTTTGTTTCTATCAAAGCAAGCATGTCTTCAAGTGACTGGGTCAGTAAGCAGTTCTTTTTAAAAGGATCTGCTATGAGTTAGTAAATATGAGATTAGGTAGAGGTCAGNTCGTTCACGAAGCCTAGCCATACATACAGGTAGAGGTCATGTTTGCCAAACACATGTGAGGGCTGACTGAATTTCACCTGCAAGTGCATTACAGGTCATTAGTATGTGAGCTTCCTCCTACTTTTAGCAATTCCAGATATTTATGAAATTTGCAGATGTAGAATTATAGAGATCTAATAGAAAATACAGACAATAACAAGAGTCTGGAATAGCTCCACCTTTTTGTTCTAGAAGTACACCAGGATGTATTGTTTAGACAGTACACAAATGTAACAGGTTCCTGAGCTTTGAATTGCAGGATGCTGGGATAATTTATTGAGGATAGTTCATGATACATTTTTCTTGTTAAATTCTAATCTGATCTTGGCCATTAGCAGAAGATCTTTACTAAGATAACTGTCTTTTTGTTACATGCAGTAACCGTTTTATGTTCTTAACATACAACTGTGGAAAGACAGTTTCATAAACTACATAATATGATGGTAAAATAGTCTTAATAGCAAGTGTCTAACATTTTTGCCTCTCTTAAAAAAAAAAAAAAAAAAAANTTTGCCCCTCTTAAAAAAAAAAAAAAAAAAAAGAAAAGGTTACAAAAATGGCTCTGAGGACAAAAAGAAAAGAAATAAAAAACAGAATCCCATTAAAATAAAGACCACTAGTTTAGTCCAATTGTTTATGACACTGGTAGACTACATAAATAGTAACCTGTCAGATAGTAAAACCTGCTAAATAGACCTACATTAATGTCCCACTGCCATTATTTTAATATCTGTTGAGGCATATTTTTTCTAATAAAGTGATTTCTTGAAGAAGTAGCTGACAGAATGGATTTCTTTAAGGGTGCTCAGGAAAAAGAAGAATTTAACAACAAGTTATTTCCAGATATATTGCTAAAAAACCCCACATCTTAACAGTATTATTTTTTAACATTTTTGTGTTGGACGTCACAGCTAACTTGATGGATGTAAATTTTCTGTTAGAACAGAATGTTCTTAAGCAAAGGAAAATTTTAATTCATTGCTTGTTTAGGGAACAGGATATTTGTGCTAATCGTCATCATTGTATTGTAGTAGCTAATCCCTAAGACACTTGGGTGTATGACTGTTTAAGGAAATCAGTTTATGCCTCGTATAACCAAATAAAGGCTAGAATTTCTGCAAAGGCAGCAGAATCCAGACTGTGTAAAGAAGGAGAGATCCAAGCAGGAAGATTAAGGCAGGAATTATTTCCCCTGTACTCAGGGCTCATTAGACCACCGCTTGTTACTGATTACAGTTTTGGTCACCCCAATACAATAAAAATATAGGTGAAATGACATGAGTTGGGGGAAGACCACTACGGCAGTGGGGCTGGAGCCCTTTCCCCAGCACCAATGAAAGTGATGGAAGAAATACTGCTGGGCTCTATAGAGCAGTATGGGAGAGAGAGGAGAGGTGAGAAGCGGCAGCACAAGCTGAAACATGAGAAGTCTAGGCTGGAGATAAGAAGAAGCCTTTTCCCCAAATGAGGACAACCAAGTGGTGGTACTGGAGCCAGAGAATATTGGACCATCTCTGTCCCTAGGGATTTCATGTCCTGACAGATGAAGCCCTGAGCAGCCTGGTCTGACCCAGTGACTGAGCCTGCTCTGTCACTGGGGCTAGGGCTGAAGACCTCTCCAGGTCCCTACCAGACCTCCAGGTCAGATCCCTAGAATATGTAATTTAGAGGGAAACACATTTCACAGCTAAATTGCTTCTCCGAGTATGTTTATAGGTGAGTGTTACTGCCAGTGCTCCTCTCCATTTCTTGTTTTTTAATTAATTAAAGTCAAAATCTCAATACAGAGGTACAGTTCCATTTCATAAGGGCAACACAGTGTACATTCTATTTCACAGACTTGGTATGATGTTAATTTCAAAGTCCTCATAAACAAAACTGATTTAAAAAGAGATGATATTGTTGCTGCTGAGTAGACCAGGTTCAGTCTTGAGGGTACGGGACGTCTTCATTACTGTAATTAGTGATACAGAAAAAATAATATGAAAATTTAAAAAAAAATCTGCCCCGATACATTTGACAAAAAGCAAGAAGTGATTTTTCTGTCACTATGTTACTCACAATAATTTCCAAAAAATTAAATCTGCTTTACAATCTGTTTAATTTTCATAGTCATTACGATCAAGCATTCAAACACATTTCTAGCAAAGCAGTTATAAAGAAGCTGAAGTATCTTTATATGATATACTAAATCAACAGAGGACTTCTGTCATTTTTTGTAAAATTTATTTTACTTTGGTTTTGCTTTTGTTAATCTGACAAAGTTTCACTTCGCAGAAAGCCTGTAGCTGTTACACCTCTGATGACTCTCTGTTCCAAAGCCTGGTTTTTAAAGAGTGATGCTTATAACAATACTTGTTATATGAAAATGAGAGTATTGAAGAGAAATCTAGAAAAAATATTCAGAGAATATGAACTTTTTCACGTTTTCTTATCTGTGAGAGCCTATCAGTGAATGTGCCTTTGACATTTCATAGTTCATCAAATTTTGATGTGTGAAGAAGACAGCAGAAGTCAGCAGACTTCTTTCACTACAGCGCTTACTATTCACACCATTTTAAGGAGAGCTAGGATTGATCTGTTCAACATAAGCATATATGATTGTTCTAGATTGTTGTAATGTGTATGCTTCACTGTTTGCAGTACTTTCAGTGTATCTTACTGAAGCTTAAGTTGCATTTGTTTGCTCTCTGACAAACAAGAATTAGACCTACTAAAATGTTTTTTTCCGTCTTGTAAAACTATACAACTATACAACTATATATTCTGAGAGGCAAAAGACTTAGAGAGAAAGCTACAAAAACAAGAATGTGCCAACAATTTCTTCTTCTGTGTAATGGAATTGTCCTAGTGAAGCCCAAATATACAGTGTTTCTGAATGCTGATATTTTCATATGCAATTTTACGTTTATAATCATACATTTCTTTATTTGCTGTCATCCAAAGAAGCTTATGGAATAGAGTGGCACTTTTTAAAAGTCATTGTGAGGCAAGTATACATAATTCAGTTGACATACCAAAACAGGAGAGAGAGCAAGTCAGAAAAAGTATTTGTTTTTTTATACATCTTAAACATTTTATAATTTTCCTTTGTTGAAAGAGGCTTCAAAACAATGTGAAAGCGCCAGCTGATAGAAGAATATCTCACATTGTTGCCCAGTACAAGATATTTTCACAGATCCTACTACTTAGTTTTGCTTAAGCTTTTATGTGAGATGTACTTTGCTGACCTGACAATAAATAGTTGCTCTGGGAAGAGATGACCATTTTTTGTCTTTGTATTATCATGATAGTTTGTGGCTGGATTTTTATTTATTTTTTTTTTAAATTAGACTCCTGTTTATGTATTTAAATGCTGTGGGGAAAAGAAAGAAAAAAGAAACAAGCTCAGGTAGACTCTAATCCCACTTCACAAAAGAAGAGATGAAGAATCACTAAACAGCTGGTCCAGGATTTGCCTGTGTGATCAGAGACTGAAGACTGCATCTTCAGTGATTTTAATGTTTTTATTTAATTTTGAAACATTATTTAATAGCAAAAACGTAATGGTGTCTAGACTTACCTCTTCTTACCTGAGGATTCCTGTTCTCTAACCAATTTTTCATGTGAAAGAACACATCAGTACATTTGGACATTTAACATATTTTCTTGAAAATATATAGTAAGCAGTATATATCACTTCCCAGTAATACAAACACAATTCCATTTTTTATAACTGCTACTCTGAAAATACAGACTAATTAATAAGAAGGCACTAGCTTACTGAGCAAGGCAAAAGTGTTGCTGAAGTTCAGCATCTTGCAGAGTTCTAAAATCAGTTTATTTGATCAGGATTCCAAAACCCACAAGGTATGCAGTGTCTCCTGGAGTTTACCTAACATGTTAAAAATGCAAAAGAATAGAGAGAAGCCATTTTGCACTTCTTTCAGCTGTTTCTTTGTCATTGTAAATATTGTCCTCATTTATTCAATTCCTGTATGAAAAGCAGAATAAAAGATTGATATTGACAGACATGTAGAAAATACAGTGAAAGTCATCTCAAAATTGATAATTTTTAACAAGAAAATATACCATGCTGTCCCTTACTTTAAGTACGTTTGTCCTATTTTCAGAGTTATTAGTAGAAATCAGATAACTTGACAAGCTCTTCTGGTTAAAAGTGCAGGAAGTGTGGGGAATGTGTGATTTGGAACAAAGATCTTTGTACATGCTTAGATAAAAGTTTCTAGAATTACTTAGTGGATTTTTTCCCCCATGTATTAAAGGGAGAGTTTTAATATTCTATAAAACATGTTTTAAAGGCAACTATATAGAAGGCTAGTTAAATCTGAAGTGTTCTCCATCAGCCTGGTGGTCTTAATATTCTCCCATGAGATTTCATTTAATCAGTAGGTATTTGCAGAAGTCCCTGGGTTGGAAAAGAACTGTTTTGCTACATTGCAAGGAGAACTTCGCTCTGGTCTCAATAGTACTTAATCTAAAATTAATTAAAAAAAAATAAGCTAGATGATATCTACCTACAATTACAGTCTGACTGATTATCCTTCGGTGTATTCTGGACAATACACAAAACACTCAAACTGTATTTTTCTTGTTTTACAAAATAGAAATACAATGCTTTGCTCTCAAGAAGCCTTCATGTGCTTCACTATGAAGAAAAATATGGATACATTTCTAAGATAAAGCAATGATAGACACCCAGAAATCCTTTGGACCAGCCTGTCTTCTGATTTATTAATAAGGATGACATTTCATGACTAGCAACATGAATTTATTATTTAATAATATTGCTATGAGTCTCTGCCAGTCTTTATCTCCTTCTTTGTGTCCTTGCCCAGTCTATACTTGGGATATATTCTCAATATTGTTTAAAATAATCATAAAGATGTCTGCCCAGATTTCTGCCAGCTCTAACTTCATTTTATCTGTCCAATCCCACTTTTACCATTATTTTAAAAACTGCGCTGTAGGTTTGGGGTTTTTCTTTTCTGTATCTGGGCCAGGCAATAAAGCTTCTCAGATGAAATAAATACTTGGAGAAATGTCGATTAGTCAAAAAAAAAAAAAAAATCCTTCCTGCCTAAGTCATTTTTACAATTTTGGTGTTCTCACAACGCAATCCAAATTGTTCATCCTGCTCAAGAACTGGGAAATGGCAGTTTGCCATCAATTCAAGAGCTGATTAACCATTGCCAAGGCCTTAGATGCCAAAGACTTAGATGCCAAGGTCTTCTAGGCTCTTGGAAGTCATCCAAGCTTGATTTTTCCTAGAGAATAGCTGTTCCTTCTGGTAAACTGGTTGCTGCTCTGTTGTGATGACATTCTTGTGACACTGAATGCCCCTTTTCTAAAGATACAGTGGATACTTTCAGAGTATTAGCAAATAGTTTACTTTGCTAGTTTTTTTCTGCCTTTTCTTCTGTTCCCTGTCTTCTCTCACACAATTACTGTGGTCACATAACAAGAAAAATAAAACATATTAGCTTTGTATTTTCTAGCAAGAGGCAGCGGCATTTTGTCCAGTTTCAGTTACTGGCTGTTGTCTTGATTTTGGTTTCAGAAACAAATACGGTAGGTAAATACAAAGAAGTTGGAAGCTGGGTATTTTTTCCTGTTTGTTCATTTGCCAATCACTTTGCATAGGTCTGTGGAGAGAAAACAACTGTTTTTGAGTTAGCATTATTTTTTCATAAAGTTTCTAATTCCACAAAGTGTAACAATCTCATTTGCAGTGATCTTTGAACACAAAAGTTATTAGAATTGTTGTGGACAGAAAGCATAATTCTGTGACATTTTGGAGCACAGATACCAAGCTGATCTGGATGACCTATGCCCTGTCTTTCTATTTATTGTGGTTCCACTAAACTTCTGTATTAATTAAAAATGAGAAAAAATGAGCTAAAATTGTAGTTAAGGGAACGACCTAGTAGTCCAAAATTAAACTACATTATACCCTCTAGGTCAAGAAGATGTAGAGTAAGAACAAGTCTAGTCTTAGTGGTTTCAGTGATGCTGATCATTACCTTTGAGTATCTTTATTAGCAGCATCAGTTTCTGGCACTGGTTCAATGGAATATGCTAAAGTAAAGTGTAAGGACTTAAGAGTCCTAAAACTATGCTAGTATTTTGGTAGATATTCACTACTGTTTAATATTTCTATCATCCTAGCTGACCATTTAAAGCTAACACAGAAGAACCATTCATTCTACTGTCTATATATTCTAATACACCTATTCTGTGCAATTATTTTGAAGTGTTTTGTACAGCACAGATCTGTAGGGACTTCTGAAATAACCCTGTTATTGTCTCTCATTAAGGACAGGGAACTTGCTCTGAAGTGTGTGGAGAATGAATAAAAAAACCCAAACCAACAACATACATAGGGACACAGAAGAGCATGATTAAAAGATTAAGAGATAATGATGAGACTGAAGTACAGCCACATAGGACACCATGGAGAACACCTAGCCATGACTTATCAGTGAAATGAAAAAAGTTTTAGTTATCAGTGAAATGAAAAAAGTTTTATATGTTTCTTGTTAGAAGCTAAGTGATGATGAGTTTGTGTTTTAGGATTATTTTTTTTTAATGAGAAACCTAAGCAAACATAGAGACAGCAATTAAGAATTAGTAATTATTGCAGATCAGATTAGACATGAAAGAAATATGGATTTTCTAAAGGTAGTTCATAGTGATATTGAAATACTGATAGAAGTAGAGTTCTCTGATAACCTCTACTTCTAAGCATGGAATGTAGAGTTTATAAAATATTAACTAAATTATGCTTTTCTTTAGAGTAGTGAACATCGCCACTGCATTTACTAACACAAAGAACAAAAATGGTTTTATTTATCTGGAAAAGATAATTTGTTTCAAACTAGTGCATGAAATTAATCTCTTCCATTTTATGATGTCTGACTCTCTGCTTGATTTGAGTACATGAAGGAGGAGAAGTCTATTACACATAATACAGTTCTGAATGTTTGCTCACGTTACAAATGTGTCAGTTCAGTTGTTGCCTTACCAGTGGTGTAGATTGATAACCTCTTTATGAACAATTCTTCGGCTAAGTCAATGTCATGGGAGACAATAACATCTGACAGAGGAGGAATGGACAGTCTAAATAGAACGGACATATAGAAGAGGCAAGATGAAAAACATGTGAGGACAGAATACAAAGTCTCAGTAAAAATTAATATAAGTATCTTAAGTGAAAAGATTAAAACAACGTAGCAGCTGCAGAGACTCACTGCCACTAAGTCTGATTCCATTTGTCATAGAACATTCCTACGATCAGTTTATCCAATGTAATGATTTTTTTGAATATGTGGTTGATTACCAAACACATATGTAAATACGTAATAAATATATTTACAAAAAGTAAATAGCTATTTATTAAAAATATAATAACCTCAGGTTATTAATATCTTTGAAGGAGTTACAAGGTGTTGCTGAAACAGAAAATGTAACCAGCTTAATATTTATGAGGCTGACATGATATAAAATTGAACAAGGGCTCTCAGTACATCATCCTTATATGTGATACGGGTTGTTACTGCTTGTAGGCAGCTGCATAGTGCCATGAAGCTGTAGGAAGTGTGTTCTCTGCTTGATGTTAATAAATTACAGATACAAACTGTACATCTATCATACATATATTAAATACATGCTCTAGAAATAAGGTCTGGATGTTTTGTCATCCTAATAAATGTAAGTTGTCAGACTTCCTCTCAGCTTTTGAGGCCTCTAATATCTGGTGAATTGGTGATGTTCCAGTCTTTTCCTAAATACACAGATATTCCCATCGATCACAGAAAGAAAAAAAACAAGCATCCTAGTCTTCATAACAATCAGCATTTAAATCATTATTACGTTGTCTTCTGAATCATACTCTGTTGCCAGGTCAGATAAACCTATTATAACCATTTTTTTATGCATAAGGACTATGCGTAAGTACTAGCATCTACATTTCTTCCTACCAGAGAGATATTGGTATCCAGCAATGCAAGTGAAGCACCTCCCAAATAATTGTTTCCCTAAAAATCCCCAACCAAACAGAAAACAATCAGCAAAAAAACAAAAGCCAACACCAAAGCCATCAACAAAGGAGAAATATTTATATTTTTGCTTTTGAAATGAAAAATATAGTTCAGTTTTAAGATATATTTCAATTAGTGGGGCTTTTTTTTTCCCCTCAGTAACAGTTATTTTTCAACAGCATTTGTAAAAACTATCCGCATTTTACAAATTAAATATTACTCGACTGCTTTGCAAACAACCCCTTTCATATTATTTATGATTGTTCCCAACATGAAGCTTTGAAGTGTGGATGACAGAATAAAGCAAACAAACAGAAAAAATCAAAGGGTACTTTACTGGCTTTGTGATGCATTTTGAGATACAATACCAAGAAACCCTCCATCTTACACACAGAAAAATAAAGTTTAGAAGCCCAGAAATCTGTCAGTAAATGTTTCAGGTACAAAAATTTTGATTAATATCTACTCTTTTTTTCTCATGTTATGAATAACATCTATTGTGGGGCAATAGGAACAACATGGAGTGCTCCTTTTTGCATTTAGAGAATGAGTAGACAATGGAGGAAAGCAGCTGGTGGCACATGCACTGATGATGCAGCTGATGATGCATGGCATTTCATTTCAGTCTTTCCCCTGATGGTTTTTTGGCTAGTCTGTTGAGAAAACAACCCTGCCCAACCTTCATTTTAATTCTGAACTTAATGAGTTGTATGAGGGACCAAGACGAGAAGCAGAATGAATAAAGTCACCATGAGTCTTTTCTCCTAAATAAGTTCGACTCTATCAACAGCCATTTTTTTTTTACTTTTCCATCTTGGTCTTTTATAGTTCCTAAGCTATACTACTTGCCAGTGTAGGGCATAAACCTCACTTAGATATCCTCCCAAATGCAATATTGTTTTCTAAAACATACAGATGACTTTAATCAGCTGGAAGGAAAAAATGCCTTCACAATGGTAGCCATTATTATACTTAAAGTATTATTATACTTGAAGTATAATAATACTTGATTATTAAGAGTCGCCGTCCCTGGAGGTGTTTAAGAAAAGATTGGATGTGGCACTGAGTGGCATGGTTTAGATGTTGTGGTGTATTGGTTCATAGGCTGGACTTGATGATCCTGGGGGTCTTTTCCAGTCTTGGTGATTCTGTGATTCTGTAAAGTATAATATTTTTTTAATTCATTCTAAACTAAAGTTTAGATGCTAAAGTTTGCCTTTTAAATGTAAAGCTTGACAGGAAAATAATCCATAATTACCTTTGATTTCATGTGTTCTCTTCCTTATGTCAGTGTGTTTTCTAAAGAAAAGGTTTCAGAGAGTGGCCAATAGGCTCATAGGGCTGAGATCATAAATGGCACAGCTATAATACTGTTTACTTTTGTGAAATGAACGTATGCAATGAAGTCTAAAACATAAATGATAAGTAACTTGATCTTCAGGCACATCAGAATGTATTTTAGATGCAGAAGTGCTAAGGCCAACAGATTGCTTTAGAAATACCAGTTATTGGATGAAGGTATTTCTAAGTTTCACCTAGTTATTTTTGCTCTTTAAGTACATGCACTGTATTGATTTTTATTGCTCCACTGTGCTTTTTCCATTGTAAGCAACTATTTGTAGCTATCCTGATAAGGAAGGCTTCAGTAAAACATACGAAATTAACTTATGTAAGTAAGAATGTGACCACGAGGATTGCAGATTGTGCCAGATTCAGTGGGAGTACTGAAAAACACTCCTGTGAAATACAGTTTTGAGTTTAAAGACCTTGTTTCATTTTCCAAGTTAGGTTTACAATTTTAGTGCTAGCTAAAATTTAGGAAAATCCTTGCAAAATCTGTATGTGATTTTTCCTCTGTATACTCCAAGCTAAAATTATATAGCTTGTTGGTTATGTCTTCCTTTAATGTTCTATAATGTTGCTTCATTAAAATATACACATAATATGCAACAAAGAGGGAGGTTCTACAACTTTGTGAATGTAACAGAGACACATAAGAGAGTTCTACTATTGTTAATACTGTTGGATACTGTCATTTTGAAGGTTTTCTGTCAGCCAGTTAAAACTATAAAGTCTTAATCAGTAACCACTGAAGTCAGTGGTGTAGTCATCAACAAAAAGACTGATGTGAGTCAGCACTAGTTTAATACTGGTCTTGACATGAGGATTCAGTAGAGCAAAACTAAAAAAACTGGAGTTTTGTGCTTAAAAATACCTCATTTAATATATTTGAGAAACTATTTGAACTGTGCAGGAAGCCTATGTCTTATATTAATAGACTTTTTGAAAGCCTTTTATGGAAGTGCTAGAGAGAATACAAACATCTGCTTTTAGTAATAAGCAGAGAGTAGAATATTACTAAGCAAATCTCTGTTTTACAGCTTTATATTTGGCTTATCCACAGCAACTCTCTCAACACTGCTCAAAGACAGGCTAGTTAAAAATCTTGACCTTTGTTGCATCTCATAGTGAATTAGAAATTTTATTGATAGTGATGAAACCTTTGTTGTCTAACACAGTTTCACACAGGGCTAATAACTTTTTCATGATAGGTCTAATTCTGTAGATACAGTCTCATGCCCACATGCATTACTCTGAGTATTGTTTGGAAGTCTGGTTCTTCTATATTCTACAATTAATGTTAAGATTTAAGGGTCACAGGGAAATTACAGCATTTCTTTAATCTAGAAATTTTGAGGAAAAAGATACCCTATAGGTACAGAAAGAAGACTGGACATCACAGGGTATTTCTATGGCATTACTTACTTGTGAAAAAGGACTGTCATAATCAAATAGCATGTAATCCTGAAGAGAGAAAGAGATGTGAAGTTGTTTCTACAGAGAGAAGCATTATATGTATTACTGAGATATGTGTGGCCTTATGGGTCATGGTATGAAACAGGAATAAACACTAAATTTAAAAGTAACCTGAGCACTTTTGCAGATGGGAAGCAATATATTGAATAGCTGCTTCTTTCCAGTATGCATTTTCATGTAGATACCATTCATGCCAATAAAAAACCCAACCAACCAACCAACCAAAAAAAACACACACAAAACCCCCACCCTACTAAAGTAGTTTAAAGTACTGCTTATTGTAAGCCTGTAAAATAATTTCCTGCTGTCACCTTTCTTATATCTTGGGGGTCTGATTTTCTCCATCATATATGGTATCCAACGAGCAGCTCCTCTGGTAAGAGGTAAGGTGGGGTTTTTTTTGTAAACTTTCATTTTTTTTCAAAATGAAATCTTATTAGAGAAAAAAACCTGAATGTGGTAGTAAACTGTGTGCTTTAAGATGAAGATAACTTGGCACAATGCATTTTTAATATTCTCTACTATACATCAATTACATCCCAGGTGTTAAGATATGTCTGGGCTAACATGGTGGCATAGGACATTTAGAGACTTAGTTTAGTGATGTTGAAGTGTGGTTTTTTAGACTGCAGTAGGAGCTGTAACCTGTGAGGAGCTCCTTTCTTGGTTTGAGTTGCTGTTGAGTTGCTGTATTATGGCATAGATTTCCCCTAGTTTGTTTTTTATTTATTTTACAGCTTGATCTGCAGAGCACAGGGTTTTTGCTGTATTTTTGAAGCGTGCGTTGAACCTCTTTCTTCCCAAGTGAAGGGATATGACTAACATCTCCTGTTAAGATACAAGTTTTCTCTCTAGGGAGTACCTCATAATGAGATTTGTTCAGAGGCTGCATTAAAGGATCATGATATTTATAGATGTTATTACCTTTGCTTACAAAAACATAATAGAGTGAAGAACATGAGAGGCCTGGAAAATGTGTTATGGAATCTCTCAGGTTTTTATATTAACAATGTTTCTGCATTTGTAATAGAAGAAGTGCTAAAGTTAATAAAAGATGCAAGTATTAATTAATGTAAGTCTTACTATGACCTTTGGCATGCAGGCAATCCTGAAGCATGTTTGGACTACTATATATGTTCTTTTGGTGAACTTGTTTTTCACAGAAAAGGGTTACAAACAATTGTTTGTTAGGTTCAAATGAATTATACAAATGTTTTCCTGGGTCACAATGTTTTACTTTATCTGTAGACTTTTGCCCTTTGAAGAGAAGGATCAGGACCTTATGTGTGAAAAGGAAATTATATGTAAAAACAAGATTTTACTGTTAGTATAATTTAAATCATAATAGTATAATTAAACAAATATTACCGCAAAAATCAGTTATTACAGAGCAGAATAATAAATGAAGAAATAGGCAAATAAATAAATATTAGTATACAAAGGAGGTTCATACAGTTTAGGTTGTTGCATAAATACTGGTGTTTCTTCCTTATTCTGGTGGTGTGCTCCTCTTGAGTCTTCATGTTGGTGGCGTTAGTCTGGCCGTACAGGCTATACACCAAGTTCTCAATCACAAGTCTGAGAAATGCAATGCTGATGTAAATCCTTCTTCCTCCCTCTAACATCTACCAGAGGTCATTTTTATATGTTAACTAGCACCCTTCTTCACCTTGCTGTTTCTTCACTAGTCTGCATGTTCTTGTTACATCTGATTTTTTCTACACCATGCCTTTTATGTGCTTCAAGTGCTACTTCCCTTTTCACTGTTACCCAGTTGCAGGACTGCAATTCTTTAAGTGAGCACTGTGGCATTGTGGGGTCTGCACTGCCAGGCCAGGCTCTTCTTTTAACAGTCTCATGTCTGTGCTCATCTGTACCACATCACCACTTCTCAAAGCCTCTGCTGTTGTGCCAAACTTGAATTACTGTGTGTATACCACTGCATTAGAGTTGTAAATACCTCATTCTGCACAAAATAACCTGTTGTAACTGCATAAAAAGTACACCTGTAACATTGAAAAATAAGCAAAAGTAAAAGAAAGTAGTGATAGCCACCTGTCAGATAAATATTGCTGTCATGGCTAAATCATGTGAAAACGAAGCTGCAGACATGTCAACCAGAGCAAGCCTGACAAACCTCTGTGCCGAGGCCTTGCAAATCCTATTTGAAGACGGATTACTGCCAGTTCTGTATCAACATCACTAGGCTACAGTGTCACACTCCTTTCTGTTTAATTCTCCCTCTAAATAAATGTACATATTTTCTATGCATTGTATGAATTTCAGCATAAGGACTACCAAAAACATCTACTACTAAAAATGGCTATTGGTGTCACTTTTATTAAATATATATAAGCTTAAATGCCTTGTCACAAAATCATGTTAGATCTTATTGATTCCACTTTGTATAGAACAGGCTGTGGGTGATGTACTTGCCAAAGACCATCAGGAAGACACAGTGTTTTTATCAGATACATGTCACATTGTGGCAAACTAAACAATGAACGGTGGACTGTGAAAATATATGACTGCTGTTGGTGGACTTACGATCTCTTTTCTTCCCTCACTAAAGCCTTTCCTGCAAAGGGTAGCATGATGGTTGTTTGTCATCAGCAAATAAGGGTGGAAAGTGAATCTGTTGCAGGAGAAGAAAACATGCCATAAAGGTAGTCAGGCAAATACTTGTATAAGCACTTCTTGATCACAGCCTCAGATAGGTGGTGTGGTTTAATCCTAGGCAGCAAGCAAGCACCACAGAGGCCTTGATGCTGTGTAAGCACTACTCAGCAGTAATGAAAGCATGTCTGTATTATCAGTTCTGTTTTCAGCACAAAACGTAGCCCTGTGCCAGCTACTATGAAAAGAAATATAAAGCAAAAGCCAGAACAACAGGTCAGACACAAGTGTGGTGGCCATTTGGTCAGGAAGGGACAGGCTTGTTTGGAGATATGTGTGGTTTCTGCTAGATAGCTATCTCAAGTGCTTTGAACAAACTGTTCCAGTGGTTAAATGGAAAGAAGATTAATTTGTTCCCATTTTTCTCACCACACTTAATGCCATAATTCTTTTAAGTAGTGCCTTTTTCAACAAAATGCCTCGCATGGTTGATCCCTTGCCCATTCAGCTGAGCATGGACATAAGTATCTGAGCTGGAAAGGGATGGGATTATCCTTACTTTTAAAGGAAAATCCACATATATGTATTTTGCAGATTCAGATGTTAAGCCAAAAATGTTCAGTTCTTATTATTACATGTCTTTCATACCAGATTTTAAAGCAAGTGCCTTTGACATGTGCTTTATCTCCAGAAACTCTATAAAAATGGCCTTTTATACGGGCCTTGAGATTTTGTAGTTCTCATTTTAACACTACTTTTAATCAAATTGATGAGGCATAACTGAGTGTTGCATACTGCATTGCTAGTTTACTTGCTCATTTTTTAAATGGTGGTAATCCAGCCAGTGTTTTTCATTAAAAATATTACTAGTTTTCTAAGTCATTTGCAATATACCATATAATGGCTTTATTTTTGTTGTCTTTGCTAATGCACATCAATAAAAAAAAAACCTAATAATATATTTACAACATTGCCTTTTCAGGATTTTTTTCTTTTTGTTTTGTCTTCTAGTATATGCATATACAAGTCTATAATCCTCGTATATCCTTGGATTAATTTCAAAGACCCTCAGATTAAATATAATTGTGTTTGCTAAAAACACCTATGAGATATTAAGTGAAATGTTATTTTTAATACGACAAAGGGAAATACAATATTAATATGTGCAGAACTCACATGCTACAAAAATACAAATTTGAGATGTAGTGCATATATGTGATGGCTTACATAGCAGAATATTTATTTCACCTAGTTCAAATTACAAAGCTGCAAAATACAGCTCATTTCAACTATGTGAAAATCTACAGTTTCAGAGTGTGACTGGCAGCCCCGTGCTTCTAAATTCATGTTATCTGAAAGATGAGGGAAATACTGAGATTTCTCATGACCATCTGCAACAAACTGAAAAACCGTTTCACAAGCTATGGCACAAATGGTGACAAAATAAAAAAACAAAACAAAACCCAAACAAAACCAACCAAAAACAACAAAAAAACCAACCCACAAACATTTTGCCATTTATAGCACTTCTGTGACAAAATTCATTGAATTTTTTTGTTAAATTGGAAGTTAAATTACAATGCTTCTGTTACAGAAGTGCTTTGGATGTAGGTGGTAAGGTTTGGCAGTGGGGTGGCTGCAAACCTGACTTCAACGAGAAGGGACCAGTACCAGACACATGTGGTTCCAGCCAGTTCCAGCTGTCTTTACCACGGACCTGCTGCACCACACAGCTGAGCCCCTCAATGAAGCTGGTGGCACACACCTCTTGTGAAAACATATCTAAGAAAAGACAAAAATGCCAGGAAGTTAGAGCAGGGAGAAAAAAAAGAAAAAAAAAAAAAGAGTGGGAAATGACACAGAGAACAGCAAGGGGTAGTGAAGGACGAAGGGAGAAGGTGGTCCATGGCAGAGCAGACATCCACACTGCCACATATATGGACAGGAGGAAAGGTGGTGTTTTAATTTTTGTGTTGTTTTCTCACTATGCAGATCTGTCTTAATTAGCAATACATTGCATTAATTTTTTCTGAGTCCATTTTGCCCACTAAAGTAAGCAATCGTAGTAAGTAATCTCCATGCCTTTACCTTGATCCAACTCTTTCAACCTCTTTTCTACCGTTGTCCCCAGTTCTAAAGAAGAAGGGGTGTGAGGGAGTGAGTGGCTCGATGGGAGTTTGACTGTTTGCCAAGGCCAACCTAAAAAACAGGGAATGTGTTTCATGAGTCATTGCATGTCTCATAAATAAACCTAGATAGTATAAGCCTTGTTTGTTTTTGGAATTTGGATGGTAAATTGGAAATAAGGTCTTCAAGATAACAGAACTAGACCAGAAAACAGACCAGAAATCATTTCCAAGTGTGTGGTTGTTTTCATTTTAGATACTTGTGTAAGAAGGAACTAAATAGGATAATCTGAACAAAGGATTGTTATCAGGCTATAATTTTGAACTCACTTTTTCAATTGTAGTAGAATTTCTACAGACTTTTAAGTATAGGCAGATTTTGGCACTGTATATGTCTTGCTATAGTTTATATGAAAGCTCTGAACAGAATCCTCTGGATAAATTGCTTAACTGCTGCAGCGTAGAACAAATAATTGTCTGCTGCCTCCTTTACTATACCCTCTATCTCAGATGTGTCTTGTCTGTGCCTTGTTCACGAGCTGCTATGTCAGATTTAAACATTTTTTAAACAAATATAATAAATGTTTAAAAAACATACAGAGAAATAGAACCACTTCAGGAGATTTTCTCAGTTACTTATAATTGAATAAAGATACAACTTTTATTAGCAGTTGATATTCAGCTGTAGATGGTTAAAAACGGGTTATGCAACTCTCCAGGTAAACAAAAGACAATGGGTTACCAAAGATTATATCAAAGGATTGACTGGGACTAGTCTGTTGTTCTTTTTTTCATCGTAGTATTAAAGTTCCTACAGTGAGGCAACTTTGCGTCCACCTCAGACCTCTTTCAGTCTGTATGTCTGTCTATCTGCCTATAGATATATGACCCTTGTGTTTGTTAATTAAAATCTCAAGTTCTTTGGACTTAGAAACTTTTTACACCTTGATTTTCCTTACAACATAGTCAATACTGGCAATCTGATTCAATCAAAGAGTCTCCAAAAATGTTGAACTTCTCTTGAAAATAATGAATTTGAAAACCAAACTTTTTTTTTAAGAGGGGTTTATGTTTTTGTTGCTTTATGAGAATTGTATTACATCGAGGCCACATCTGTGTTTTGTTTTTTTTCTGTGTATCTTCAAAAGCTAGAAAACAGATTATCTTAAGTGAAAATTGAATGTTACATGGATTCAGAGAATTCCTAAAGCTTGAGCCTATGTTTAAATAGAAATTAAATTTTACAAGTATGCACAGAATTCTGAAAGCTTTTCCACCTGTGAAAGGGGAGGCTGGTCTCCTTGGAGTATTATATCACCTTACAATGCGAATTAGATTTCTTATATTGCTGTTAGACTTTGGTAGTTTTACACAGCATTAAGGGAATAATGTCTCCTTTACCTAATTGAATCTTAGACCATCTTCTACTTTAGTGATTTCACGCGTGTTAGGTTTCAGGGTTTGTTTGTTGTTTTGCTGTATTATGGTTTCCTTTGTCAAGAAAACAGAATTGTCTTAGCAAACAGCTCAGAAATAAATTTATGAGATGTGAATTTGGGAATAGTTTATGCCAGTATTACTGCATTCACTTCAGTATTAGCCAAGAATGAAAAGTAGAGGTGGGCTTTTCTTAATTGATACTTTATTGATAGGATTTATACAATTGCAATTATTTATTAATTTATTAAAGCTGCATGGAGTCCTTTTTTTGTTTTGTTTTGTTTTCCTATTTTAAGGCCATGGTTGACTACTTATTTCCATTTACTTTAGTGAACCAGTTTCAGGATTAATGGTCAGTCATTTGCAGCTCTTCCCTCTGAGAACAAGACTGGGTTTCAACAGCTCTGGTTAGATACAAGAGTAAGAACAGATCCACAGAACTGAAATCACTAAGGAAGGGGTAATAGGTGATAAATACTCAGGGTCTTCACTTTACTCTGTAATCCAGAGAAGAAAGATGGTTGTGCTGGAGTAAGGGGTTGATAATATTTGTTAACCCTGTTGTTTATTATGTGGAGTTAACCTCTAGCACAGTGGTTGACACAGGCATTTCTTTGGTAACCGTGCAGTTGCTGTGTATGGCGTACCAATCCAGTTATTTCCTTCACTTTGTTACAAACCCATCACAGAGACCTCTTATAACATCTATCGAAAATTTTTTTTCAAACCGTTGCTAGCAATAATGTTTCTGCTTCTGTGATGTTGCTTCTCTATGTGGGGAAAAGATAAGAATCTTGGGTATTTAAAAATTAGAGTGTAGGGTTTTGAAAGTAGAAATCAATCTGCATGTAAGTGAATCTGCATGCATGAAAGAGTTTGATATATCAAGAGTCAATTATAATAGCCTTATGATGAACAAACCATAGGTCATCGGTGCACTGTAGCTCCAGGGGAAATATGTCTTCTCTCTAGCATACAGGAAAAGTGCCTAATGCAGACATACAGTACTGAAATGTCATCTTGTTTGAGTCAAGGTCAGAGATCTCTCTGTGTTGTTTGCCACCTGAAGCAAAAGTAGTTAAGATAGTTCATGAATAATACAAAAAACCTTAGAATATTTTGAGCTCATGTAACCTCTTACTTTACTCATGATTGGTCAGTTCAGACAGGAGACTTAAGTCATTTTTGGATGGATTGCTATATTACATACAAATGTATATATTTAAAAACACTTTACTTCTTTTATTTGAAACACTGTAAATGAAGTATTACCACTTCCAGCTCACCTCCCTCATTTACATCTAATACGGCAGAGAGCTGCTGAAGCTAAATTGATGCGGGAAGATCTGTAGAATTAATTGGCTTCAACATCTGTTGGGGGCACAGTTAGACAGAGCTTGGAGTGGAAAAGATAACTGGTTTTGGTAAAAGAGGAAAAGGGAAGAGAGAAGAACCTGATGAAAATGTTGCCGTGAATGCTTACAGTAGTAATGTGGTTACACAGTTCTCTGTGAAGTACCGTATGTTTTCTTATTAGGAAATAATCCAGCAACAAGACAATAGAATATAATGCTCATTCAAAATAAATAAATAAATAAATAAATAAATAAATTAGAAAGTGTCAAGAATTACAACATTCTTGTTTATGACATTCTCTTGTGAAATTAGAATGTAATGACTTGCTTTGGGTGCATTTAAAATGCCATCCTAAATTACAGTTTTTAGAAAGCATTTTGAACACATTTAATCATGATTTGACTGCAGAAATAGCAGCACTGAGGCACTGTAGTCAGAGTCCTCCAGAGCTGCCTGCTTTTCTTGCTGTCATGATTTAGGCCCAGCCGGCCTGTGCGCAAGCTGGCTGTAGTCATGCTAGCCACAGCTTTAATTTTTTGTATTTCATGTCTGATTTACTTGCCTTTATCTCATCATTAATTTAAATATTTCTTTATTAATGAGTCACCAAAAGCTGTTGCAGAGCAAGATGGACACCTCTGATGGCCAAGCACAATGAAGGCATGTGATTAATTGGCTAGCATATGTTACAAATTGCGTGACTCATTTTTTCTTACACTTGAACTCTCTCTATATATATGGAATCCTCCCTCCTTGTGACTGAAGCTGCACTTGGAGCTGTTCCCCTCGCTGCTTCCCTGTTGCCTCCTCTCTGGGAGAGACAGTTTAACATGCTGACTCATGGCAGAGTTATCCCTGCATAGAGTTGGCCACATAGAGTTGTCCCAAGGAGAGTTATCTGTGGATGGCGAGAAGTACAGGAGAGATTTCCTCAGGAAGCCAGAGAGCAGCCCTGCTGACTCTTGCTGCCCACCTGTGGCCGCTCCAATTCCGGTACTGCCATGAACATTGTGCAGATGCGGAAGAAGTACTGCTGTGGCTGGCTCCCCACATTCCTGGTTGTCTGAGGTTGAGGAGGGTGCTGAGGTGGTGGGATGCCATGCCCAATAGTGTCTTATTTTAAAAAACAACAACACTGCCCCCCAAAAAAGAGAAAACAAAAAAACAACAGGGCACAGCAGGAACAAGCTCATAAGCGGTCCTTGCTCCACCTTCTGCAAAAAACCTACATAGAGTTGTCCCCATATAGAGTTGTTCATGAAAAGTTGTTGGAGAGTTGGCTGCAGGGACGGCCATGAAGAGTTGCTTGTGCAGAGTTGCTCCATTCCACTTTTTTTTGTTTAAGAACGTTATCATTACTCAATTAAGAGTGCCGCAAGATACTGTAACACTGTGAGGGACACCTCAACACTGCTATTACAGTATTTATTAGGAAAATGTCATCCTTGGAGATTAAAGAATTGCAAGGTTTTTTCCCCACTGAAATTTAATCACACTTAATAAACAATTACCATTATATGGTTGGCATACATAAAATGTAGCAAAATAATAGCCTTGTGACATAAAGAAGGTGCAGCTGATTATAGTCTAGCTGCTAATACCAATCTGATTAGTTTATGTTATTTAGGGGCCTTCTGGAAATGTTTTATTTTAGAAAGAGGTAACACAGATTACTTCGATGCTCTGTGAGATTAATTTACATCAGAGATAAACATGAGTGTATCAATCTGCTTTGATCTTCAGATTTCTTATTCTTAAGAAATTCAGAATTAATCCAGAATTCCAAGACTAAGACTCAGGTAAATTTTCTTTTTGTCTTGCAGTTTGTCTTAGCAAGTAGCCGAAGCCCAGACCACAGACTGATTAAAAAAGTGCTATATAATATAATTTCATCATAAAAGTAAAGTAAAAACGTGTTCATGAATATGTGTCTAAATCTGGTAACCCTGCACTTTGACAGACACAACCATCTCTATCTAGATACAGTAATGGCATTTGGATATCCAGCAGCCCACCGCCAAGTATAGGAATATATTATTTGTGTGTTGGAGATGGGCCTTCAGTGATGGATTGTCAAGTATTTATGAAGTAATGTGAAAGTTTTGGAATTATTTCCTGCTAAGAAATTTGGGTCGCGATACTGGGGGTTTGACATGAATGTCTCACAGTGTTAACACCCCAGACAGAATTTGCCTATTTGTTTGCCTGGATTTTTTTTTTACTTTTTTGGTAAAAGTTTTGATACTTTGAATACTTTGATTCAGTTTGTGCTTCCTGCTTATCTCAGATTTTAGGGTTTGAATATTTAATTATTTTTTAATAATGAAGAGAACCTTAGCTTAGTTACCTGGTGTTGATCTGCTTTGTTGTTGGTTTGTTTTTTGGTTTCTGTGAATAACAAGGTGTACATTTATATGTGTAACTTACAAGCTCCTATCTCTTATCTTTACACCAGTAGATAAGTTGCTTTCAACAGAGCATCAGCAGCAACAAGACTAAATGTTTATGTTGTTATTTCTTAATTGTTAAACCATATTTTATGTTAAATGAGACATTACGGATTTACATAATTGTTTCATTTTTTTTTATCTTATATTTTTGTGTGTTTGTGGTTTTGGTTTAAAGGCTCTGTTTTTCACTTATTGTCTTGACAGGGAAGTTGTTATAGAATGAAAAGGGAAGTCTGAAGTAAAGTTCACGAATGACAAATAAATGTAGTTTGTACAACTTAAACACCAAATGGGATTATGGCTTAAGGTAAAGATTGGTAAATGGAATATGCTAAATAAAATCCTGAATAGGAACACTTACCCAATATCTGTAGGCTATCTGTGAAACAGAAAATTTAAAGCATCGTACTTTTATGCATTAGCCTGTGGAAACAATTTCATTTCTGAAATGCTTCAAGAGCATTTGAGTATAATGGGCTTTGTACTGCCTGCCTTGGCTGTACCCTGTAGAGAGCACTCAGCCCATTCAACTTGAACTCCATTTTATCGAGCTCTTGTCCATTAATTTTCTCCTGACCTTGGGCATAAAATATACACACTTTTTATGCTCTCTGCTTTTTGTGGAGAAAGGGGAATAGCATTACCCATCGATCACCATTATGAATGATATAGCTTAAAACAAATGCGGGTCAGAGACAGGTATGTTAAGAGCAGATTTGTATTGATTCCATCACAACACTGAGTTAAAAGGGGGAAAAAAAAGTCAGAGTATAAAAGATGAAAAAAGATTTGAAAAATAACAACAGCTCTGAAGTAAACTTAAGAGCTTTGCTTTAGGGTTATTATTGGTGAAAAACAAAGTGAAATTTGTTGCTGTTATTAATAATATCTACCTCCCCTTAATATATTTCTTGTCATACCGTAGATTCTGCAGCATACTACAGCAATAAGTTCTGTGTGTTTTACTGCTGCATTTTGTCTTGCTGAAAGCTTTTTTGTTAAAAGAAACTAACACTGATTAGATCCTTTAATCTATATTTAGCTCTAGTGCTGAAATATTTAAAGTATACTTTTACCTGTAGGCACTTTTTATTTATCTGTAACTCCAATCCATTTGCAGAATGCTGCCTTTCAGTACAACAGAATTTTATGTCTTGTTAGGGTACATGACAGTGGGACTAATAGTAGAAGTTTTAATAAGTTTATGTGAATACAGTATGTGCCTGTGTGATGAAGTCCATGTAAACAAATATATCCTTCTTCCTCTTATGTAATATCCATTTTTTCAACCTGCTTTTTTCCTGAAGAACACTTAATTATGGAATCATGCTGTGTTCTCTGTACTGACATTTGCAGAAGAAGTCACATTGAAAGACTATATTGTCTTAAAGAAAATTGTTGTTGGAGAATAATTGTTATGCACTGTCTATGAGATTTCCTGTTTGGAAACAAGAAAACTTAGGAGCTTGAGACCTTAAGTGAAAATATACTTTGAAACAGTTTGGGGTTTGGGTTTTTTGCTTGTTTTTGGTTTGTTTTTGGTTTTTTTTACACAAAGCTAAAATAATAATCTGCTTGAATGTGGAATTTGAACAATTCATGGTAAGACTTCTATTACTAAAGTATAAATCTGAAACTGATAATCCAGGAGAGATGTTCCATAACAGCTTTCCTGTCCAGAGTTCCAAAGAGTGCCATCCGGTATTCTTAGACATTTTCCCATGTAGAACTCTGAAAGTTCAGAGTGAATTGAATGGTGTTTTGATGTTGCCATTCTCAACTCATAGAATTTGGAATTTGCCACACAATTTTTATGATGGTTTTTGCAGCTTCTGACTTGGTGTTTCCTATTCCTGATCACAGAGGTATGCAAGAAGAAAGGATCTATTAACACAGTAACTTCTGTGAGGACTAGGGAATATGAAGAAGTTTCTTTATATTCAGCTGTGGATCAGCTGGTCTTAGGGACTGCTAGTTCTGATATGTTCCTGTTGCAGAAAGCCATCTTTCATGTACTTCCACTATCTAGAGATCTTACATACTTACAGAATCCCAGCGGTTGCGCTTACATGTTGATGAAACTCTAGCTGGGAAAAATTAGCATAGCGGTGTCTGTTTCAGTGCAGACTTGTATGCTAGTTGAAGGCCTGTCCCATTAAGTTTCTCTGCTACCACATTTCCTACTGAAAAGGTACAATTACAGTTGATAAAAAAAGCAGAAAAACTCAAGGTTAGATTTCATTTATTTTCTTGTAGGCTACTGACACATTATTAACAGTAGAAAAACTTATATGTGTTTCTTTACATCCTCAGATGCTTTACAAGTATTCACATATGTATCTTCATTCACTATAGTCTGTGGAATTTATGGTGAAACCAAATTAATGTTTATAACATCGTACTAGTTCAGTGACTAGGTCAGTGACTATTTCTTTTCGGTAAAATTGTATTTAAAACGGAACACTAACATATTTTAAAATCCAAAGATAACGCCATTTTCTACAGACAAACATGGTGTGGGGTTTTTTTTCTTGGATTTTTTTCTTGTTAGACTATTTTATCACACAGGGAGCAATATTTTAAAAGTACTGTGTTCTAGGGTTACTGGAATAACTCTGAGTGGAATATTATGCTTAACAATCCTTTTCTACAGAAAGTCTGTTGGATTTTATTTTTAATAAATCAGAAATTTTTATGTAAATGTTTTGGGATTACTTACATGGGTAAGCCCCAGGAAATTCAGGGATAAATCTGGAAAATGGTCTACATCTCATTTGTTTTCTCTTTAAGCCATTCTATACTACAATACTTGGTTACTTTCATTAAGCATCTGTGAATGAGAATGAAATCTTACTCTACATGAGTTACATTTTAGAAGTATCTTTTTGATAATGCATATTGCAGTACTGTTACTAAGCTCTTAGAATCTTTCAAATGTTTAGAACAATATGCAGTCACTAATTACTTTATCTTTTATCTTTACCTTGGATTTCCGGAGAGCAGACTTTGGACTGTTTAAGACCCCGTTGTAGAGAGTCCCTTGGGAGATGGTCCTGAGGGGCAAAGGGGTCCAAGAAGACTTGAACTTCTTCAAGAAGTAAATCCTAAAGGCACAGGAGCATGCTGTCACCATGTCCTGTAAGACAGGTGGGGTAGAAGAGCGGCTGGGCCGAACAGGGAGCTGTGGCTCTTACGCAAAAAATAGAGAGTTTACCACCTCTGTAAGAAGTGGCAGGTGACACACTTAGGTCATGAAGAGAGGGTATTAGAAAAGCAAAAGTCCAGCTCGAACTTAATCCGGCCACTCTAGTAAAGGATAATGAAGTTTTTACAGGCACAATGAACAGAAAAAGGAAGGCCAAGGAGAATCTCCATCCATTATTGAATGTGATGCAGAAAAGGCTGAGGTACTTAATGCTTTCTTTGCCTCAATCTTTAATAGTCAGATTAGTTACCCTCAGGGTACTCTGCCCCCGAGCTGGAAGACAGGGGTAGAGAGCACTGTGAAGCCCCTTTAATCCAGGAGGAAGTGGTTGGAGACCTGTTGCTCCATATAGACATCAGNCAGCTAAACCATGCCACCAAGTGCCACATCCAGCCTCTTCTTAAACGCCTCCAGGGATGCAACTCCACCATCTCCCTGGGCAGTCGCATTCCAGTGCCTCTGCATGAGGAAGTGCTTCCTAATGTCCAGCCTAAACCTCCCTTGTTGCAGTTTCAGGCCATGCCCTCTTGTCCTGTCTCTAGTTGCCAGGGAGAAGACCCCGACCCCTACGTGACTACAACTTCATTTCAGGTAGTTGTAGAGAGCTTTGTCTACTTTTGAAATTGTTTTCTGGCACCGACATTCTAAAAGGATTTGAGTTGTAAAGGACACTCTAATGATAGTCAACTTTTTTCCAGATGTGTATTGTAAAATATCTGGCATCCTGCCTTTTACATTCTGGAAGTGCTATGGCTGTAATTTTGTGTCAAAAATTAGAAAGTAATCTCTTAAGTTTAAAAGGTAAATGAACAGGTTTAATCTGTTTGTAACTACTGCACAAAGCATTGCACCTACCTTATAGAAAACATTGAGCTAATTAAATCCTTAATCACCTTTATTTTAAGAAAAGTAAGTTGATGAATATGCATTTGTAGGAAATAAATGAATACAGAAACTATTAGAGATGGCCACCATTTCTCTGTGTGTTGCTGTAAATGTACACAGTGCACGAACATTCTTTATGCCTTTTGTATGGAGTCTTAAGTACCTCCACTGGCAGGGAGGTGTTAAAAGTGTACTTTGTCTTTGCATCTAGTTAGCTACATATGCAACTGAATGCAAAAACTTAAGCGTTCCCTGACACAAAAGCTTGGTTTCAAATGTGAAGACAGCACAAATACAGTTACTCAGTAGTTACTCTGAATGTGTCTAGTCTGTCTGAGAAATAGTAGTACAGGGGCTTATGTAATATATCCTCTTGCTATCTTCACTAAGCAGCAACATTCTTCACCTCCCTATTTAATATATTTCTTTATGACCTGTATTCATAGCCAAATAAAGTCTCTTTTTTATATTGCTTTGTGAGAATTTCATGTTAATTAAGCAAAGCTGAGCTATTTATAAATAAATGCAGTAAGGAAAGGCTTTCAGGAAATTGCAGCTACAAATAGTACAGTACTCCTGTACATTTAATGCATCTATTTTTTTTTCTTCATTTGATGTACTGAAACCTGTAAAGTTCATGTTTCCTATCACATGCAGACTTTTTTGCCTGAGGCAAGAGAAAAATAGTGGGAGGAAATAAGACAGGTTTGAACATATCTTTGAGTAAGTTGTCTTTTCCATTGTGCAATTTCTATTGCTGCCTTGCAAAGGAGTACATTTTCAATGCTCTTAAGAATGCTTAAAATCCATACAAAATAAAATCCAGTCATCCTGACCAAACATTTTCTGATATATTCATCACCTTTCGCTAATTGCNAGGCACAGTGTTTCTGAAAACTGTGTGGGGACATTAACTCCATCTCAGCCAAACCAAATACAGCTGGTATTGAAACAAATTTCTCGTAAGATACAGAAAAACTCAGTTATAAAATAACAATGGGGAACGGTTCAGTTTCAAGAGGAATTTGCTCGTTCTCATTACTCTCAGTTTGGTGGGAGGCTGTAACTATTGAAGTGAGTAGCTGGCACTTTGTGTGTACTTGATTTTGCAATCATGCTCCAATTTCTAACAGACAGGTGTCCACTTAACAGAAACTGCAATCATGATAGCACTATGTCACATCCAGTTCTTGTTAGCTGTCTCTCTAGAGAGACCAGTGATCAAATATATGTAGGGTCTAAACTGCCATCTAACTGCCGATTATGCCAGGTCAGCACTGAAGACGCTTTGACAGGGCTATGTAACAAAGCTCTCAATAGAGAACTCACTGCTGCATAGAATCAGAAATTATATTAATAGCATTACTTTGATACTGAGGGATCCTATGCTGAGGTGAAGACTTGTGTCTCTTAAAATCTGAGAAATGAAGAGCGTGAGGATTTGTCCTTTGCTGGCAAGTCAGTGGCAAGGATGGAAATGGAAGAAGGATTAAAAATGCAGCCTGTTCTCACCATTCTATTAAGGGATATTGATGTGTCACAAACAAAATCGTTAATATCCTACCTCAGTGCGTTATCATTTTTTGAATTACAAATAATGGAGAGTTTTGTTAACTCTTGGGGAATTTTGTCCTGTCATTGCAGATTGCAGGTTTATTCCTTTGTTGTCCAGAAAGGTGACATTCTCAAAGTTGTGGTAAAATGAGGTTCTTTTCTGTGCTTGCAAATGTCACAATCTGATGGATTCAAAGTGCTCAAACATACCTTAGAATAAAGAGTATATCCTGGCTACAAAAATAAAGTACAATCATAGTTACATAGAAGTGATTAAATATCTTGCAGTAAACAACTGGAAGAGGTCAATTAAATTCAGGGGAATTTTGTGCATGGTAGTCACCAGCTGTTTATTAAGGGAGAAAGCTGGGTTAACTGGGAGAAACTTCACTAGTCTTGATGCCATCAGTAAAGAGAACAACCAGGCTTAGAACTGTGAGACTAGAAAGAATGAATGATGTTTACCTAAAGTCATTCCACACTATGCATAAAATCAAAAGTATTATTTTATAATTCATTTCATGTAAGTTTCTAAAGCCCTGGATCTTCCAGATAATTCAATGTGATTTTGTGTGCGTGTGGCTAAAGACATTTTGAGAGGGCTTTGGTTGGGTTCCCCTGTGTTAGTCATGACTGTGGGGCACAGACACAGGCTGCTCTTAGTTGACCATCACCCACAGGGCTGAAATTGTCTATGTCAGCCACATCTCATGGTGTTGCTGTTTAACAAGTTTTCAAGTTTGTGGTGCAGTTCAGAGCCTTCTGCCAAGCAAGTATTTTCGTTTTGGATACAAAACAAATCTTACGCAATCCTGCCTAATATTGCAACTGACAGTTCCCACACAAGTCCTTTTCAGTCTTGCATACTGGTTACTTTTTATTTGAAATGCTTGGATTTTTTTAAATGGATAATGGACGTAAGGACAATACTGTCTACTGTTAAATAACAAATGTGATAGTTACTATTTATTAGAGTGCATGTAGGACCATGAATATATGAACAGAAGGATTTTTCCAGTGATGAAAACTTTGCTCTGGCAAAGTTAGGGCCTTGGCATTGTATCGTCAGTCATGCTACAAAACCACAATGAAATTAATGACAAATCTTAAAACTGCATTGTAACATCACTGAATTCTCTGCAAAACAGAGATAGCACATAAAACTACAAAATTTATTTTTTATACTTTATTTCTGCTACCTACTACCTACTAGTAAATTGAAAGTTAGCTAATAAATTTAAAATCTTAGAACTATGTGATATTGGGCTATTCATAGTTTACTTGACTACAAGTAAAAATGTTACTCTCCATGATTAATGAAAGCTGGTGAGAGGTAAAAATGTTGCTATGTCCTTGTATCTGCTTTCCCTTGATATTGGCCTGGAAAAACAGAAAATAAATATATTATACTGTTTCTTTGTGGAAGCTTAGAGAGACCGTTCTCCAAATTGGTGTTAATCCCTCTTACACTGTAGGTATAGCTACAGATTTACATTGAAAAAAAAAATGACCAGCAAAAAACTCAATCTTTTTAAAGAAGTTTTCTGAGTTAAATTGAGAAATCTTCTGAACTGTCATAGTTGTGGTTTTGAAACCTGTCCTGTAATGCCTTTACTAGCTTAACCGTTACCATTTTTCTCAATAGATCATTCAGTCAGAAGTTCCAAGTCCCATAGCATGTGTCTGAGTGATATTCAGTGTTGGTGTTCCAATCCAACAAAAAGAAAGTCCTTCTGCAAGACACGATTCTTTCTGTGCCATCTTTTCTCCTCAAGAGTGATCCTGCATGCTTTCTGAAAGACATCCGTGGCATTAAAAATACTGTATCTCCAGACCTCCCGATTGGAGGCCAGAGTAGACCAGTTACTCTTTGCAGCTCTTTGGTTCTATCATGTAACTTTGACAGATCCCAGCTAGATCTGTGTCTTTGAATGAAGCATCATTACTACTAATAAAAATGGTATCATGACAAATACACTTTTATTATTATTAACAATACTGTCTTCTATTCTAATAGTCATCCAAACTACTGTACAGTCAGTTTATCTATAACACATCATCATGGCTAGGCTTCGCAAACAAAGATCCTGGGAGGGCTCCATCCACACTCTTCACAAGCACTTTTTACAAGTGCACTGATGGCTGAAAAGGCCAATGCGGGACAGACAAGAGCGGTTGCAAAAGGCACAACAGAAGGACTCCTTAGGAGGTATAACCTGCAAGACACAATTCTTTCTGTGCCATCTTTTCTCCTCAAGGGTGATCCTGCGTGCCTTCTGAAAGACATCCGCGGCATTAAAAATAGTGTGTCTCCAGACCTCCCAATTGGAGGCCAGAGTAGGCCAGTTAAGGTGACTAATGTGGCCAAGGCTGAGATGTTGTTTCAGGGAGTCCTTGTATCTCCTCTTCGGGGCTCCTCTCTTGCGACAGCCAGTGGCAAGTTCACCATAAAGCATGATCTTAGGGAGGCGGTAGTTCTTCATCCTGGAGACGTGACCTGCCCAATGCAGCTGCATTCTCAGCAGCATGGCCTCAATGCTTGAAATTGCTGTTTGTTCTAGGACAGATGTATTAGTTACATAATCTGACCAATGGATGTTTAGGATTGTATGGAGATCTGTATATACCTACATCAACTATAAACAAAGAGTTTTCTGAAAATCTTAGCAGAATGAAATTTTATGTAATGTTTCCATGGTATTTTATGACAATAGTCACAAAGGAATGAAGAAGGGAAGGAGGAAGGAACAGGAGAAAAGAAGAAAGGGAAGAAAGGAAAATAGGCACCAGACAGGATGAGAGGAGAAGAGATGAAAAAAAGTGTGGTTTAGCCTTATTGATAGCAAAGGCAATCTCATACATCATACTGGACTGATATAAAAAGGCTTGTAACTAAAAGAACTAGGTCTACAAAGATTTCCCAAATTCATTACTATCTATTTTAATTCTGTTGAACTTTGTGGCAAACACATCAATTTTGGAATCGTAATTCATGGAAGAAAATTGCTTTTTATCTGGTTATGGAAAATGGAAAACAGAATATACCGCACACACAAAGGGTAAAAATGTGATGAAGTTCATATACTGTTTTAGTTTTTTCAAAGAAGGAAGAGGAAGGGTGAAATTTGCTTAAAAACTTACTGTTGAAGAATTAAACAAGCTGGTGATATTAGAAAAATCTGTTTCTATTATGGCAGATGAGTTGTTTTAATAATATGACCTCAAAACAATAAATGATTTTTTCCTTTAATTCTTGCTGGATAATTTTTATTTTTCAAAACTCACATTAATGAGTTTACATGTATTTTGTGGTTCATCCTTCCATTTTAACATGTACCTTCTCTTTTTTAATTAGTCCTTGGTTAACTGGCCTCTCCATTATGTTATTCTACAACAACATATAAATATTTAATTACTCTACAGTGTGTGAAATAGAAGGAGAAGTGTTAACTAAATTGCATAATAGAAGTAACAGATTACAAAAATGCAACAGCATTCCTTGTCTGACCTTTCCTTTCATAGTTCCCTAGTTCTAAGGGCCATGAAGTTGCAACAAAGCATATAAGCTAAAACAGAATTGGGTTTGTTGCTAGTTGAAGATGCTTATACACTCAATGTTCATTAATTTGAAGAAACTGATAACAGTCATAATATAAAATGTTGGGGATATGTATCACTAAGCTTCATGATAGAGAAGTAGCAAGGAGTACAGAATATATGTGAGGCAAGGAAGAGTGAAAATATGAATGAAAAGTAGTTAATAATGGATCATTGGGAAGAATCTTGAATTAAGCAGATTGTTGACCTGGGTGGTGTTTTCCATTTCTGGTCTTTTACATTATGCAAGGTTATACATGGAAGAATATTTCCTCTTCTATCCCACTAAAAATTACATTTGATTATGTTTACAGATCATCAAAACTACTAATCTAATTGAAATTCAATCTTCTGATCTCCAAGGACACTTTTTAAAACAAAGAGACAAGATATCATTGTGATAAAAGATATTCTGCATCTCTGCTGAAAAGCAATAGTTCTTGTCTGAGTAGCATTAACAATATTATGTTAGTTTTTCTAAGAAAAGAAATGAGGTCTTTATTACATTATTGAAGGCATGTGTAGATGATTTTCCTGTTCTTGCTTTGAAAGGTATTATTTAAGAGATAGTTGTGGTTTATTTAATCATTCATCAGTGCAAATAAGAGGAATAAATCCCAGATACTGTTTTTGTTTTATGTTCTCATGTCCTGGTTCAGACTGGAGCAGGATAGATTCTGCTAAGGTGGTATCNGCCTTTTCCAATCCACAAGTCTAGTTATTTCACTCAAACCATGACAGATGTTCAATCAGTGCTGTCCTTATTTTCCCAGTTGCTGTTCTTTTTTTTTTTTTTTGTCTTGTATTTCTGTAATCCAAATTTCATAGATTAATGTAGCAGACTTATTTCTGTGTCTGCAATTTGGCAAGTTACCGATAACTTGCAAATACAGTGTTCATCTCTTAGCCTGCTCTGATTGACAGCTCAGAAATAGCCTTTTAAATTGTGTCAGATTCTCATCTGTCTGTTTGAAAGGTAAAGTCAAACAGTTTTCCTAGCAGTCTGCATGAAGTCTTGAATCTAACAAATTAACTGTTTTGGCCATTTTAGCAAGCTTTTGTCTATGCAAAAGTACATAATTTTATCTTTGCACACTAACAGCTTACTGAAAACTGTTGCAGCTGTCCATTTACTTCAGGGCATGTGATAGCTCAAAGTAATTTATTTACCAAAATAGAGCTATTCTCACTAGCCATGTTCTTATCATATATTAAGTCACTATTTTGCATTTCTCTGCCATGGAATGAATGAAAATGTTCCATTGTCACAAACAGCACTCAGGTTTTACAAAAAGAAAAGAAGAGTGGATTCAAAATCTCTTTAGAAAATAAAATAGACTCATCAGCTGTTGTGTATTTATCTAATATGTCAATCAACAAAGATTGTATTTATATTAAAATAGCTTTCTGTTTTTCCAATCAAAACTGAAGCACCATTGTGCTGGGCACTCTACAAGCCTATACAGTAACACTGTTGTTGTCCCAAAACTTTCACAATGGGATAGCTATAAGCTACTAGAGAAACGTAGCTATTAATCTACTGATATAGAATACAGATTGCATATAAACATCCCGTTTCATGATCCAGAAAGCATTATATAACAGCATACTTGAAATAAAATTGCCCCATACCACTGAGTTGCCCATATCATAATGTACTATTACAGATACTAACAGCAGAATGCTAAAGTAGTATCTGAATGAAACTAAATACCTGGAATAATAAAAATAAATTCATAATACACTTTTCAAGTGTGATTGAAAAGATGTGGGCGGGAAATGGAGTATCGGTTACAGGAATTTTTGGAATGTGCATATTCTGACTCAAAATCACAGAATATACTAAAACGTCAGAATGGAAAATTTAGGATTATTTATGCAGATCAATTACATTCATTTACTCCAAGGTTAGACAATAAATTTATTAATTTAGCTAGGATTCTTGAGTTTGGTGAAGCATTTTTCATTTATTGCTCATATTTTAGTCTTGCTTAGATATAGTACCACTGAGTAAATATTGGGTTTGTTTTTACTAGTTTTATCTTTTTCTTAAAACATACACTATTCACCTAATTAAATTAGACTTGGTAAGAAGGCATTGCTTCCTCCTGTAAACTTTCTGATGCTGCTTATGACTGATTGGAAGAATTTCCCATCCCGTATCTGCCCTCCTTTTGTGCTCATCCTCTGCCTTTTGAACTGCTGTTTAATTATTTTGCTAAAAGAGCTCTAACATTATTCTCCTAAGCCTGCAAATTAATTATTTCATTCAGATGCTTTGTGAGTTTTGCTGCTATTTCCTGAACTCTATTTACCTTGTCAGTATGTTGTATTAGAAAATGAGATCTAATTTTGTATTCTCAGAGCAATACGAAATAAATATGCTCTGTGAACCAATGATTTTCTGTTTAGCTGAAAAATCCATTACACCTTTACTTTTGTTAAGAAAGTCTACTATAAACTTTTATCTGACTTTCTCACCATTATTGTAACTGAATTTTTGAAGACGATTATCCATGTCAAGATTTTTGTGTGTTTTTTGTAACATAGCTTCACATAGGGAAAGTGGAAAAACAAATTAGTCCTGACAGATTTTTTTCAGGTCACCCATGGTCGTGGAGGAACCCTGCTGTATTCATTTTGCATATATTCAGAACAGCTGCCATTTTATTATCTCCTTTTCAGCAGCTACAGACAGAATATATCTTTCACCTACTCAATAAAAACTTGCAGACAAGTAATTTAAAATCTCACATATGAAAATAAATTTGTAAAACATTTTATGCAAATATGTAACAAAGTATATGGTCAGCTTGCGAAGAGGTAAAGTGCCTTTAAGTATTTTGATTGTGAATAACAAAGTATTTTATTTTCATTGTCACTGACAAGCCATTCTAATTTTGAAGGAGTCTTTTATTTTAGCATCCCTTCTTTCTGTATTTTGCCTATAACTGTAGCCAGTGAAACTCACAATCTGAATTTGTATGTATGAAGATCTCTTGAAAGAGCTGATTGTAAAACATAGTATGGTGTAACATTTCAGTGCATTTTCAGGTTTAAAATCAAGATCAGTTATTGACAGTGGTGATATCAGCTTGAACAAAAGCCAGGGTAAAATCAGAATGTACTTAAACCATACAAGGGAATGCATTGATTCTGATTAAGTTCACAAAGCCTACTAAAGAATCTGCAGAGGAAGAATAATACTGGTAATTAGAGACTAAAAGAAATTCCTAGTAAAGATATGATCAAAGAGGCTGAATGTGCTGATCTAGACACTGCACAGAAGTTGTAATGAATTTCTGCATCTTTGAAATACAGTGATATTATAAAACTGGTAGCATATTTGCTGTTGAGTTTTACTGTGCATGGCATAATACATAAAAGTAAAAAAAAAAATATAATATTGTCCTGTTTTGTTGTGGGTTTTTTTTCTGTTGAATATGCTGGTTTCCTGCTTTTCTCTGCTCAAAATTATAGTACTTAACAGCATTATGTTCTTTTCTATGCTCATAAACACTTTGGATTATTTGGGTTCTTTGTTTATTTTCAGGGGGAGGTGTAACACCATATGGAGTTCTGTAGAGATATTTGTTGAAAGATATTTCATAATACTTATTTGTGTAGAGAGAAAAAAATGCTGACACAACTTGCAATCACTAGAAGATCTTCATTATAAAAAAAAAATTAAGATCTGACCTTTAGAAACATTAGAATCTGCTTCAGATTTTTTTTTTTTTTTTTACCTAAGTGCATTCCAAGGAAAAAATGAGATAGCACTGGAGAATATATATAAAGACATATATTAAGAGAAAACATGGAGCTCTTTAAGGAATTTGCAACCTCCCTCGCTACCTCCCTCCCCACTAGAAGTATCTTTCCTCCACCTACCAGGAAACAAAACAGTGGTTAATAAGCCACAAATTCAACAAAGTGAAATTCTGTTACCTGTAACCATCTGAAGGTAGAGCTACCTTTAAAATCTCTGTGCCACAAAGTTTATAGCAAATTTGGCAGTATGACTTACTGGAACATGTTTTCTATAATCTCTGAGAACAGGTAACTTATTTCCAGATTTTTTAGTGTAGTGTCAAGTTGAGTTAATTGCTGAGAACAGTGAAGGGTTTTGAAGTAGATGAACTACTTGAACTCTTGTATCTCACAGGGAGTACTGGCAAATTCAAGCATTCTTACTTTTCAATCGTAATGCTTTTACAGGTCAGTTTCTCTATCTTGGGAAAAACTGAGATGCTTCAGCTCTGATTCCTTTGGTGTGCTAAAAGAGAATATTGTTGAGAGGTAACTGAGTGGTGATTTGAGTTGAAAACTCTGGAAATGACATATTTATTTCATGTGCGTGAGTAATAATTGCAGAGAGAACACAATTAATTTTTTTTTTTGTGATAGACCGGCTGGCTGTGAAGATGAACCAGAGTTAGTTGCTAGATTCCGAAAGCATTTGGTAGTGCACAAACTGTCTTTTGCTGCAAATTCTGATTTTGTTTTGCAGGATTATACTTATGTCAGGTTCTGAGCCATTATTGGTTGTTTGCTTATGAAAGTAGTGTTTGATCACAGATATTGGTCTTTTAAACAGTCTGGTAGAAGTCTACATAATTCCTTTCTAATGCTCCTTAGTATGAGTAGGAAACACAGAAGCAGACATTCTTGTCTCAAACCTTCCATGCTGTTGAGAAGCTCACATTATTTTATCTAATCTGACTGTTGTTTCCCAAAAACAGTGTCACCCAGTGGCTTGCTCCTTACTTGAAACACAACAGCAGGCCACATGAAGCTGATCTGGTTTCAAGGTTGACTGTACTGGCTGTGTGCCTCATAAGGAAGCCTGTTCTTTCTAATATGTAAGTTCACTACAAACGGTAGCATCATCAGTCTTTCCAGTTTTCTTCATTAAAAAGTAGAAGTGATGTATTGACTTTCTGAAGTCTGAAATGTTGTTAGGTGTTTCTTACCTAAGATTTTTGTTTTCCATGGGCTTTCAAAAATCTCTAATACTGTTATTAGAAGGACTTCTTGCTCTGTGGAAATGACAGAAAAAATAAAAGTGAACTGCCCATTATCCAAAATTAGTGGCTATCATTCTGATTAAAAGTGGTTACTAAGGCTGTCCTATGTAAAACTCTATAGGATTATAGATCTATTTCTTTATTCTGTGCCTGGGTATATCCAAACACTTTTTTATATTTCTCTGTCATAATTTGCAGACCCCCAAGACGTGGTGTTGATTTAGAGTGAACATGAAGTAAATTAAGAAATAGCTCTAAAAGTGGTGGAATGGGATTTAAGGACAGGTTTTTTTTTTTCATTTCTGTGGCACTATCTGATCATCATTATGAAAGTTTTTCATTAAGAATCACTGAAATGAAGTGTGACTGCTTGGCTTGTAGTAGTTACATTGGTATACAAAAAGAAAAAAGATCTCTTGCTCTTAATGTTCTGTTACTATCTGAGGGTTTGTGGTGTTTTGCTTTTTTGTTTGCTTGTTTGTGGTTGGTTTTTTAAGTGAAACAAAACCCACAATATGATATAGAATTACTCAACTTGGAAATCATGAAATGACTGTTGATATCTATGGACAGATTATGCTGTTACTACATTCAGTGCTCAGAAACAAACTGAGTTTTGGTTTTCAGTTTTTAATCTTCATCTCATTGAAATGTTGGTGTCTGCACGCAGCTGTTATCATTAGGCTGGTTGGCTTTTGAGCGCAAGTATCTCACATGTATAGTCACATTGCAGAAGTTGCATCTTTATTAGTTCTTCTTTCAGAGTTGCATCCCTAAAATTCTTTTGAGGAGTTTTACAGTCTTTTACCATTTATATTGTAGGAGGCTGGCAAATACCATTATCTTTTCCCACTTGGTTGTGAGTGAACTTAGCTGTCCCTCTGCATATGAAGAACATCCTAGAAGAGCCAGAAAGTGTTAGAGTCATCAAGATTTTTTTTTTTTTTTTCCCTAAGTGCCAGCTCCCAGTTCAGCCAGGCTGGTCTTCTATGCTGCCAGCTTGCCTTACAGCACATAGGTAAGGCCTGCTCTTGTGCCTTCAACACCTTGTTCTTGAAGAGCATCCAGCCTTCCTGGACTCCTGTATTCTTCAGTACTGACTCCCAAGAAATTCTGGAAATCAGGCTACTAAACAAGTTAAAGTCTGCCCTTCGGAAGTCTAGGATGGCAGTTTTGCTGTCCCCTCTTCTGACATCTCTGAAAATAGAGATCTGAATCAATTTGTGGTCGCTGTGCCCAACACAACCTCCATCCGTCACATCTCCTACCAGCCCTTCCCTGTTCACAAAGAGCAGGTCCAGCAGAGCTCCTTCCCTGGTTGGCTTACCCACCAACTGCATCAAGTTGTCCTCGACACAGTCCAGAAACTTTTGGGACTGTTCCCTCACTGCTGTGTTGTAATTCCAGCAGATATCAGGGAAATTGAAATCTCCCACAAGAATAAGGGCAAATGACCTTGAGATTTCACACAGATGTTTCTAAAATATTTCATCCACCTCAGTGCTCTGGCTGGGGGGTCTATAACAGACACCCACAACAACACCTGCCTTGTTGGCCTTGTTCCTAATCCTGATCCACACACGCTCAACCTTATCATCACTGTACTTAACTTCATAACAATCATAACAGTTCCTAACATTTAGGGCCACCCCACCTCCTCTCCTTCCTTGTCTGTCCCTCCAAAAGAGCTTGTAGCCATCAATTGTGGCACTCCAGTTGTGCAAGGTCCCACCACAGAAACAATCATGACCACCCTGCCACTAGGGCATGTCCTGGACCACCATGTCTACACATTTCTTAAATACCTCCAGGGATGGTGACTCAACCACCTCCCTGGGAAGGCTGTTCCAGTGCCTCATTACTCCTTCTGTAAAGAATTTCTTCCTAATATCCAGTCTAACCACCCACCTGCTGCAATTTCAGACCATTTTGCCTGGTTCTGTCATTAGTTACTAAGAAGAG
>VWZO01010556.1:50800-63139 GCA_013396975.1 Bucco capensis | reverse complement strand
AAAGGGTGGGTCCAGCTCTGCGCATGCTGTGTCTCACCTAAAAAAAATCCATTGCGCAGGCTCGAGGGTGCTATCTGCTATCCTCTTTTTATCAGCGCGCTTGGAAAGGGCGCTGATGAGGAGTGTGGGTGGAGCCCTCCCTGGATCTTCGTTCGTGAAGCCTAGCCATACATAATGATCCTGCTACCAATTTGAGGTGAGAAATCCTAACTGACCCTTCCCAGAATGTCTCATTTTTAGCGCTGTTAATATTATCAATATAGATTAATATTAATAGTATTAATACAGATTAATATTGTTAATATAGATGCTATTCAATCTGTAGATAATTTTGTGTGGGTATCATACAAACAGGTGCAATACTGTTTTCCCAGGTTAAAAATGAATTCTAAGTTTTATTCTATTCTTTTGATCCACTCCTGTAATTCCTATTAATTAGTAATATGTGCATATCAAGAGATAATAGAAACCATATGTGTTTTATCATAATAGTTATTAAACTAACATCTCATACTGAGAGTGTAGATGTTTGCATACTTCCCTACACCCTCCTGCTGTGAACTTTCAATCATGTAACCTCTAAATAAAAAGGTAGTCCAGCTAACATGTAGCGGCTAAAGCAATTGGTGGTAGAAACTCACCAGATACTTTGATATAGTACTAAAAGCACAGTGTTGTTTATCTTACTATTGCACTGTCAAAAAGAGCAACCTTTTGCTCTTTTATTTTTGTATTCTAATAATTAATTTTCAGTGTTGGCTGCATGAAAGGGCTACCTGTTCAGGCTCTGAGAATGACTTCCTCATTCTTCCCATGATATTAGAAAATAACCCAACATTTTTTTCTCTTCAGTGTTGTGTCTGCTTACCATAAGAGCTAGGCCAAATACCATGGTGAAATGAAGTGTTCTTGATGTTGCATGTATAAATTTTTATGATACACACCATAAAATCTAAACAGTGGTTTAGGACTCTTTAAGCAGATACGTGATATGCATACAAGTCGATTTCACTTATAGAGAAAGAGAATGTAATATTTATAATATGTGGGGGGAGGAATTAGTAAATGATCTGATTTACTTTTGGCATAGGAAGAAAGCAGAATATGAAATAGTCTATAAAAAAAAATGGCAGTGAACTTAGAAAATGTGGCACTTGCTTCAGCAACATACTTAAGTATATAAAAAGTTCCACTACAGTAAATTTTCTCAATTAGATTACTCATTTGATCTAAGCCGAATTATGTAATGAAAAAGTTTTAAAGCCCTTGAGAGCCAATCAAGAAATAATTTTCTGCAACTGATTATTTGGAATGGACTTCCTAGTTTTTAAGAAATATGTAACAATACTGGGTTTTTTCATAATTTTTAGTTATGCAATGTTAAAGAATGATGCAAAACTCATTTTGAATGATTTTTTTTTTTTTTAATGTGTAGTGGTTCTATCATTAAAACTGTTTTGGACTAGATGCTTTTAAGTCTCAGAAATACTGTGAATGCTCTCAGTATCTTTCATGTAATGAAAATACTTTAAAAAGTAAGAGATTTATTATGAAATTTGAAAATTTTACTCTTAATTATATGGCACTATTGAGATGTAACTATACTTATTTTTCACTGTAATGGATAAGTTGACTTTGTGAAATGCTTTGCAAAGTCATGTTACTTAAATAGTAGCTACTAAAATTAATTTTGTTTCCTTCATTGAAAATAACTTTTGCTCAGGAATTAAAAAGATAGGGCAAAATGAGACCTTTGAAAGCCTCAATAGCTATTTCTATGTATTGAGAAGAAATCGTGTAGTTTACACTGTTACTTGTTGGCCTTGCAAATACTGTGCTTAAGTTTATTTAGCATTGCTACTCAATTCACTGCTAGATAATGGATATACAATTTATCCTGGCGCAGAATCATTAAAAAAGTAGTCCCTCAGTTTACAGCTGATGTATCCTGGCTTTTAAAGCCTTGATAGTTTCTAATGCCGTGCATTAAGTTTGAGACAGGAAGCAATAGCTCACAGCTGTTAGTTTGATTCATTTTTGATTCTCATGGGGAGTAATCTTAAGACATTTTCTAAGGAATTTTTATCTCCTTTTCTGGAATGAAAGACTTTGTGCCAAAATTTATGCACAAAACAAATTAAGAATACTACCTCTGGTAGTTGTGTAATATATAGTTATTGCGATGTATTCATTTGGCATCAGAAATTATTTCTCAATTACTATAACATCTAACCTGCTCCCAACTGCTTCTAAAGATTGTGTATAATAATCTTCATGCCTGCCTCTCTAGCCTACAGGAAAAATAATTCAATCTCTTTAAAACAAATGAGTTTTGTGTTTAGTTATGAAATGGATGGTAGTCGTTATTACTAATACATCCAAGGAGAAACAGTTCCATCTTGAAATGAGACACAACCCTGGCATGCTCAGTCAGTTGTTTGTGTTGCTTTTGTGGAATAGGGCCTCTCACTGAGTGGACAGATTCAAGTCTTCTGTTTTCAAACAATTTGTTGTTTGCAACTTATGTGTTTAGTCTGTCTGCGGAGTTGACATGGAGGTATTTTGTGCTTACAGTGATTTTTTTGTGTACTTGACATGTAAAATGCTATGCTAAACTTAGTTACCCTATGTCTGTTGAAGGGCAGGAACTGGCTCCCAGTTTTTCAAAAAAACAGTTTGAGATGACTTTACAACTAACCATCATAATATGAAACTTCCTTTCTGTTCCTTCTTAGGTACACTTCCCAACCCTCCACTCCTGCCTGGCATCATGACTACCTCAGCCTTCTGGCAATCACAGTAGACTGTTCGAACATATAGGCCCATGACTTCCATCTACACAGAAATGCTACTTCCTTATGTCCATACTAGTACAGTATTCCACTGGAATGAAACATTGCTGTATCAGTGTTAACAAATTATCCTTTTCCTTTGCTGAAATTCCTTTTATAAAAGGGAAAACGAACCAAAGCAAACCCAAAAACCACAACCCTCCAAGATGTTTCATTGTTAGGATCATCTTAGATCAGTTAGATAAAAAGTGATCAGAAAATTTTCTGGATAACAAACTGGAAACAAAAAAAGCTTGCCTATAGTCTACATAAAATCAATTTAATATTTAATAAGCAAATGCTCACAGATACTGCACATGACATTATTTATAATTTGAAGAAGGCCACTCAAACTAGAGAATGTAATATTTCACTTTACACTGACCATGGCAGATCTTGATTTTATTATACGTTTAGTGGTAGCACTGAATTTCATAATTAACTAAAATATTTATGGCAGACTTACAGTTGTGACCCTTGAGTTCAGTGTGTGAAACATTTTTTTTTTAAACCACTTTTTAATATCCTATGCTCCTGTTCCAAACCAAGATCCTATTTAAAATTAGTAGCAATATATTTTGTGGTGGAATTAGTTGAGTACATTGCAGCAAGAGTTACAGCAAAGTTGAGTAAATCCATTTCTGTTCTATGTTCCACATCTTATGAATGAATCATAGAATCATAGAATCATAGAATGGTTTGGGTTGGAAGGGACCTCTGGAGGTCATCTAGTCCAACCCCCCTGCACTGGGCAGGGACATCCCCAACTAGATCAGGTTGCCCAGAGCCCTGTCAAGCCTCGCCTTGAATGCCTCCAGGGATGGGGCCTCAACCACCTCCCTGGGCAACCTGTTCCAGTGTTCCACCACTCTTGTGGTGAGGAACTTCTTCCTAATGTCCAATTTAAATCTCCTCCTCTTCAGTTTAAAACCATTGCCCCTTGTCCTTTCACTGCAGGCCTTTGCAAACAGGCCCTCTGCAGCCTTCTTATAAGTTCCCTTTAAGTACTGGAAAGTCACTATTAGGTCCCCCCGAAGTCTTCTCTTCTCCAGGCTGAACAATCCCAGCTCCTTCAGCCTGTCCTCATAGGAGAGGTGTTCCAGCCCCCTGATCATTTTTGTGGCCCTCCTCTGGACCTGCTCCATCAGATCCATGTCCTTTCTGTATTGAGGGCTCCAAAACTGGACACAGTATTCCAGATGAGGTCTCACCAGAGCAGAGTAAAGTGGCAAAATCACCTCTCTGGATCTGCTGGCCACGCTTCTTTTGATGCAGCCCAGGATGCGATTAGCCTTCTGGACTGCCAGTGTGCACTGTTTGCTCATGTCCAGCTTCTTGTCCACCAGCACTCCCAAGTCCTTTTCTGCAGGGCTGCTCTCCATCATCTCATCCCCCATGACATTCTTCATTTACAGTTGCATGAGAAGTATTAGCTGCTGTGGCTAGACAAATGTGAAAGTGTAATGTTTAAAGTGCATCTCTGCCCTTCAGTCTTCCAGAAAGCATACTACAATTTGCTCAGGTCAGTTCACAACACCACACAATAGCTCTTTAAATGCCATGTGATTGTTATTGTGAGGAATGCTTTCAAAGAACGCAAGTGCTAGCTTTCAGCTTTCAGCAGATCAGATCAGAGTGAGCACTGCCTTGCATCACCAGGCCATCTCTGTGCCTGATTTGGAAACAGGCTTCCACCATGTTAGAAAGCATGATGAGATGTTGAGTATTTTCTTACACTCAGTAATTCAGAGTACAGACATCATCTGTCATCTCTGAGAACAGCACTTCCTATTAGAACATGAAACATATTAAATCCCAGGCTAGTCCCATTTACTTCAGTTTAGGTCAGCAGCAGAATTTCAGGTAGAAGTCCAGTGCTAAGACTACAGTCAGTTCTAACATTGGGGTTTGAGGGCAAAATAATCCTTAGCAAAACTATATTTATGACATCATGAATCTCTGAGTCTTTCTGAGATGAAAACCTTGAAGTGTTGGTTGTCTTAGGCTTTAGAACTAGTAACATTTTTATATTATTAGATATATGTCTTCATCCACATGTATACTATTAAGTGTTAACACAAGCTCTGCTGTGCAACTCCAAACTTGTTAAAGAGTATTTCTGAGTATTTCTTAGACAGCAACAGTTACTGAATTTGGGCAAACAGCTGTGAGAAAACTGGTTTTTAAGCAATGTGTGTCCTCTGCTACAGAGAAGGCTCTTCCAGAGCAGAAGTGAATGGCTGTGTCTCCCCCAGAAGAAAATATCCTCTAGCTTCTGTGTCTGGACGCTTACTCAAAGCTGTTTTGACTTCAGTGGTGAAATTCACTTTACTCACCTCTGTTCTCCTATGCCTATCCTTCTCTGCTAAGAGATCCATGTAATCTCAGTTATCTGAGGTATTGTCACAGATAGGCATGAGAGGTGAGAGATATACCTCCCTCATATTCAGGAGAGTGAAGAGTGAGGCCTAGATTAACCCTGTTCCCTCCATAGCCACGCCACCAAGGAAAAACTTCACCAACCACTCATAAAGGATATACTTTGTTGCTTCTGTCAAAGAGTCATAGAGGTTCAAAGATCCCATGTGTTTTAACATTTACCATCACGTTTGAGTTCTGTTGTTTGCTCATAAGTATTAGGAGTACATAGGGCATTGCCTTTTCTCTTACATCTTTCTTATTTAGCATTTTCTTAATTGACAGACATGCCTGCAAAGTGGTGGAAAGGTTTCAAAAAAAGCAAACAAATTACAAAGCTAGAAGCTACTGTATCTAATATTTTATTAGTTAACTATCTGTAGTCACCTGTTACGAATGTTTAATTATGTTTTTCAGAACAATAAAGATAAGTGCTACATGTTTTGTGCCTGTAACGTTAGTCTGATGCTCAATAATACTGAATTTCAGAGGATATCCTCTTCAACTGCATTTTTCCAGAGCTCATTGTCTGTTCTGACAACATATGTATTTTTTCTCATTTTTTTCAGCAGTAATAGCACTTGTATTGTTTGCTATTCATCAATATGTCTGCTATTTATTGAAATACTGCAATAACATCCAAATTGCTACATCTGTATGGGTGCATTGTTGTGCCAGGCACCATAAAAACCAGTTGGAAAGCACAGCATCTACCTTGAATAGCTTAGTATCTAATTCACTGCACCAGAAGTGGTTTTAACATCCTGATACAAACATCTTTTGTTAAAACTTGAGGGGTGAAATTTCATTACCATTATTCCTTGTTTTCTTCTTCTAATTAAACAAATTGTAGCCTTTCTGGGGCACCTTTCTAAGCACATTCAAAGTGAAAATCCTTCCCTTTCTCCTTCTAAAATACACAAGTGTGATGCTGAGCTAGAAATGCAGAAAAAAAAACCCAAACAACAAACAAACCAACCAAAAACCCTCATTATTATTCTCCTTTGAAAACAAGGCTTAAACAAAGTTGATGGTTTTGCCACTGCAGTTCCTTTGTCAGGTCCTTGAATTTTGCAGCTGTGACATTAAAGCAGTTAGTATAGTTAGAATTGTCAGTTTGGGTACCAGAGTTAAAAAGTATTCAGTAAGATTATGGCATTCAGAAAACAAGTCATTGAAAGCTGCGTATCATCAAGAACAGAAATGTCTGTGATCACAATCTAAGTTTGTTTCACTGTCTTAGGCACTATTATCATTCCTTTAGATATAGGCCCAGGTTTAGACATGTAGTACAAATGGGGAGGAGGAAGGGAGAAAGGGACTGTATGGTCTGACTACTGCTTTGCCAGACTGCTCACTTCTTCACTCTTGTCCGAAATGCTTCTACCTACTTTTCATTTAAAATTATTATGTTACAACTTTATTGTGATGATTTATTGCTTTATACTTAAGAATGAATATGAAGTAATTAAAAAAGTGTCATATATTTACTATCATCAGTATCTTAATGCAGAATATTAATGAGTAAAAAGTAAAGGAAGAAAAAGGAGAGAATGCCTTGGTGTGTTCTGAACCAACCTCTGTATTCAGACTACTAACATGAGAAGCAAGCTCTGGTGTTTTCAAGAATCTGCTGCTCATCTCATTATTTGCTTCACCATAAAAATGTGTGTGATGTGAAAAAAATAAAACTTAAAGACTGCCATCATTCCACTACTATTATTCTTTCCCCTTTATTTTTAAAGTGGAAGTAAGGAGGATGTAAAACAAAAAATATTTGTATGTTAAAAATATTGACTAGATAGAGCAATAATGCATTTTCCCAGTCCTTATTCTTGGCATGTCCCAACTTAACCCTGATTTAGTGTAATCTAAATCCCAACTATGTCTGAAACTAAGCCTCAAATTAGAAATGCTAATCATGGAAATTCATGTTGCTGCCCTTTGCCATCCTCTTTCGTGTTTTCTTCACCAGTGTAAAATACATATTTTTATTCTTGTGAACATTTGCATATGGAAATATGCGTGATGCTGTATCTTCTCAGATTCAGAAGTTTAGTGTCTCTTTTCCTAAATATATGATACCCTGTATTTAAAACACGGCTTCACATTCTCTGCCTTTATTTCATTTCCATAACTCTGCTGGGTCCTCCCCTTATGTTAGAGAAGTGTCATCTGGCAGGGATTCTTGGTTTCTATGGGTTTTTTTCATAATTATTACACAGCCTTTTGTCTTTACTTTTCAATTCCCAGTAAGCAGAACAGACATGGAAAAGTTCACGCATAACCAAATATGGGTGGATGATGTTTGGATGATAAGCTGTGCTATAAGTTATGACACTGCCTGAGGGCAGGTGTAAGAATAAACCCTAATTTTGAGGCTTGTGTTTTCATATGAGTGATGACTCTCCAAATACTAATTCTTGTTGTTCAGAATGTCATTTTTAAAGGAGAGTGAGAGGTATTTCATTTTTCATGTGAGTGAGACAGGTCACTCTGGAAAGAGATTGCTATGCACAGTCTTTAATATAGCAGATTTTGAGAACTGCCAAAAGGTACCATTTTTTTTTTCCATTTTCATATCCTCATGAAGATATCTAATTTCAAAGGCTCAATGCACTCCTTTGTTAAAACACAGAGCTTATTTAAGGATAAATACTAATAACATGATTGTTAACTGACAATGCAATGTGAAATTGCTGCTTCAACATTCATACAAATGATAATTCACTCTAAGTTTCTCTGTAGTCTGTTATATAGATACTACTTTGCAATTTACAGGGTAATTGCATACAGAGCTGCTAAACAAATTTGTTTTACATCAAAAGTGCTTTTCACATCTATATGTGAAGATTATTTTTAAATGCATGTGTTTTAGTGTGATCATGTGGGCAGCTATTGTTGGATTTACTAACAGTGACTATTTCTTCTTGTGTGATATGATTGTGTGAAATTATAGAGAAGTCCCAACAGCTACCTAGATCTGTTCTTACAGAGTAGGCATTATCCTTACCAACAGCACTACTAAGTAAAAGAATCAATCTATATAGCAGCTCTGAAAAAAGGACCCTGGGAAAAGAATTTACTGTGTATTTGTAATTACATGCTTGGCAAAATTTACCATGTAAAATATTTCAATGGGAATAATGTTTATTAACTGGCGCTTCTGTGATGCTTTATTTTTTTTTTAAATCCTGATTAGTCTTATATGTATGATTAGAAATATCTTTGGTTTTATTTTTCAATTTATTCATATGCATAGTTCTTCAATAATGGTACAGAATACCAACTTCATTGCAAAATGTTGATTTTACACCTTAATCTACTCTCTTTGATTTTACTGTTCTCAATCCTGTGTTCAATTCAGTTGCAGGAAGAATGATTTTGAGTAATAAGGTCATGATGTCAGAACTGCAAATTATATGCTGCTGCCATCTGGAATAGTGAAAATAAAAGCTTTATTTACACTGTTCTTTGAAATAATAAACTTTATTGCAGCAGTTTATCTTCAGTATCTATAGTGTATTCTGGCAATACTCCATGTGTGCCTTTTTATTCTGTGAGCTACAGAATGATTAAAATTTGCCTGTGGCAAAGCTATCAGTGAATCTTGAAATAGATTTTTTTTTGTCTTCCCGAATAGAATGGAGAACCAACCTCCACTTCCACAACAAGAATAATTGGCTCACGTAGGAAAATATTTTTTGACACAGTGAAATACTTCGAGTATGTATTTTTGTTAGATTACACAGATATAACTGCAGGTTAATATGTGTGTTCTGGAACATGGGTGTTTAGATGGGGCAAATAGTTTATGTGGAAGGAAATACATAACCGAAATATTACCCCAATTTTCATGTGAACTGTCCAGTCTTGGACACTAATGCTATTACCTTGCCTTTATACTCCTAACCCACAATCAAAGTCATCAAAATTTGCTTTGAGTATTTCACATTTGCACTTCATATCATAGTAATATTATCATAATGTACTGTAACTGAGAAAATTATTCACACTATTCTATCATGTTAGAACATGATGCTGATTGACAAAGTGGTTCAGCAGTGTAGCTATGAAGAATTTAAGACTCAATCTGTTCCTAAAGCTGTCATTCTTCTTCCTGCCAGCAGGACCTAGAAATTATCTGAAAGTAAATTTTTACAGGAAAAATAGTCAAAATGTTAAGAAGCTGTGGCACAAACACTGGATGAAAATCACTGTTTTTCTCTGTGTTTAGCTGTGTTTACACCTGGGTAGGTTTGTCATGAAGAGTCAAATCCATTTTACTGGATTTGGATTAAATCCTCTTCTTTCTTTGGATTCAGCTTTTGTGTATACATAGACTTGGCAGTGTGCCTTTAGACATAGTTTGGGAAGCTCCTGAAATCTTGTGAAAGACTTATGTCATTTAAGAAAGAGAGATTGCAACAGGAGACCACTTTTCTTTAAGACGACAGGGAACACAGTTAAAAGACTAATCAGAACAGAGTTTGTGATACAGAGTTGTGGTATGGTTTCTTCTTGGGAGACCATAACTTAATTTGCTGTTATTTTTGAAATACCACTCCATCAAAATTACTGTTTACATATAGAAGCTGAATTCAAGTCTCTTCTCTAAATATTATGCATTTGTGAGGGTAGGCTTACTTCTAGGACAGGTGCAGCAAAGTGTGAAAGTACATGTTGGAGAATGTCTGTACATATACTGAAATCTGAAATCATACATGTTGCTTGGAAGGGAAGCAATTACCGCTTTGACAAAACTGGCAGCAGAGGTAGGAATTTCAAGGACATAGATGAGCAATATCAAATAGACTGAATACACAGACAGGCAGTTTAGAAGTACTAAGAACAGTCATGATGGGAAACAAGGCAAGGCCATTTCCTATTATTACTGGTTAAGGGTTCATATTCTGTTATTTGTAGGTGTGTCTCTGTGTTGTTGAGATCATATGTTAGGGAAAAAAAATGCTTTTGTGGATTTCCTCCATCTATTAGAAATGATACTAGCAAAGGCAGTCTCTTAATGCCAGTAAAGGAATAGAGTGCTGTTAAGACACCTAACCAATTCAGAGAATGTGCTTAATTTCTAAATCTCCTGTATCTGTCATCCTAAACAAAATATGTATTACTTGTATGACTCACTAAGCAAAAGGACAGAAAAATCTGCCCTTTAATGGCCTCTCAAAATTATAGTACCAAATGGCTTTGAGAAGGTCAAGTCTGATTTAAATAGTTGATGAATTGGAAGCTGATTCACTAGAACTGAATATTAATAGGGAACAGTGGTATATACTATGGTGTAGAGCCTAATGAGCATATTAATGAGCAGTAAAAAATATTTTCCTTTTCACCTCGTGAAATTTCCGAGCTAGCAATACATAAAAATAGTCTAATAGTTGCTTTTCTCTTACTGTGGCTGAGAGGTAGTTTTTCACTTATTTGATACTCAATTCTCTTGCAGAGTGTGTTTGATGATCTGTCAAACTTTGTATCACCAAAGCGTAAAGACAATTTTGTACAAATCACTAATAAAGTTAGAGAGAAAAAAAAAACAACAATTAACACTTTAAAACCTAAATCCACTGTAATGAGCACTCCAATTAGAAATTTCATTTTTTCCCCTGTCCATTTTATGTTGAATATTGGGTTTTGTTGCCAAATACCTGAAAGCCAGATTGGAAACAAGCCACAACTGTCAAAAATATAACAGTCCTGGCTATTTGAATCTATTATATTGTGATGTTTCTCATGAAAATTTCATGAAGAGAGTTCATTCAAAGAGATTACATGCATAGGAGGGGTGGATGGAATTTAATTACCCTTATTAAAAACAAGAAAGAAAAGCTCTTTACTCCTCCGTCCTATTAGTATTCAAGATAGATTATTGTTGTTGTACACTTACATATCTGCGAAAGGGGCTCCAGAGCATTCTGTATGAGCCAAGTGGAAAACGAAAGGTCAGGTCCTAAGAATCCTGTTCTGTGTCAAAATTAAAATCTTCATAGTTGTTCCCAAAGTAAAGACTTAGTANGGGAATGGCCTGTATCTAGTGAGGGATTTGACACTTAACCACAGATTGGTAGAAATATTAGGTCTGAATAGTTATGCAAACTTACTGGAGAATTGTGTTTACCAGAATAGTATTTATGTACATTTGCATTGCAAGCAATTAATTAGCTAATGGGCAACAGCAGGTCACAGCAACTGCAAAGATTTGTAGGTTGTAATTGTTTGCTATACATTTTTCAGAACAGTCTGAAACCATCCCTGAAACTATTTGAAAATATGACACATTTTTTATAAAAGAGAATTAGCACTGAACAATTTCTTCTAAATTAGTTTCATCCCGTCATCAATTGCATGCCAGTAACCCCCAACATTCTTATTACAACAACTAATAAGACATCTGTTTTATAGTTAGTATTGATCCCTCTTTCTTTGATTTTTTTTTTGCTTGTCCATTTTGAGCTTAAATAATAGCAATTATTTTGTAATATTTTTTTTTTTTTGCCATTCTAATGGAAATGGACAACCAGGTGATGTAAGTCAAATAGCTTATCTTACCTGTGCTCTTGATTTCTGCAATATTAACCAATCCCATTGTGCTTCACATGTTACTTGGTGGCATGGAGGACAAATTGCTCTTGTTTAGCATTTCTTAATAGTTCACTATTGACTGCATTAGGGCGTGGATTTTTTCTTTTATAAATTCTGAGTATTTTAGTTGACACAGTTGTATCCATTCAGGATCAGTATGAATGTCCCGTCACTTTGATAACTGCATGACTCCAATGTTTAGAGTTTCTCGGTGCTTTGTGATCTTATAATGCATTCATCCTCACAGCACTTCTCTGTAACAGTAAAGTGCTGTTATACCCATCTTACAGATGGACAGCTGAATCACAGGGACATTAAATGTTAAGATGAGCCACACATCGGTAACAGAGATAAAAGCAAGAAGCATAACTTGGATCTCCTAAATCCCTGACCAAATCCTATACTGCATGATCACACTTCCTTATGTAGTTGTCTCATGTAATGGAAGGGGGGTTTTCCTGTTGTCAATAGGCATAGTAATTCAATATTT
>VWZO01010556.1:5800-43300 GCA_013396975.1 Bucco capensis | reverse complement strand
TCCTGAATGTTAAATGTTCTGCTGTTTTCCCAGTGGCCCTTCCTAACGGTTGCTTTTTAACCACCTAAACTTAATCTAATTTCCTTATCCCTTCAACTCTATGCTCCTCTTAAACTCCTCTATCCGTCAGCCTATCCTACCCGTACCTCTTTCAAATTTTCTTTCCTTGCCCAATATGTTTCCGTCTTCAGTTCTTTTTCTTCTTCAGTCTTTACTCAGACATTTCCCTAGCATGATTCTCTATTGAATCCATCACTTGCTTGCCTGCATGACCAAATCCAGTACTTTGTACTGGCTTTGCCTAGTTTCTTTCTGTGTCTCTCTGTCTATATATATGTTTATATAAATATATATATATTTTTATATATGTATATATATATTTGTATCTGTATGTAAGTATATTTATTTTTCTATGTTTGTTTCAGTGTTAGTGTGAGGTCTTGGGGCTGCATCTACTTTGAGTCTAAAAGCAAATGAAATTTGCACTTTCAGTGTAATGTAGGCAATGTGTTTCAGGGCTGTGATGTGACAATGTGGTCTAGTACATTTATTCACATCAGCTGGAAGCACACAGCGTTGAAGTTGGTTTTGGCAATCAACTCAAGCATGCTGTTGACCTTCCAGGTTTTTTTCTGTGCATGTATATATATGTATGGGCATATAAAATGCATATATATATATATATGCAAGTGTGTGTGTGCTTGTGTATGCGTGTGTATATTTTTTGCATGGTGTTTGTGTAATGTTAGTATGTAGTTAGTTAACTGTGGGGCCCTAATAGGTCTGAATCAGCTTTTGTATGAATGTGCCTAATATCCTCAAGTAAATATAGAATAATGCACATTGTGTGCAGACAAAATTCTTGTTTAGTCCTGTATTTCTTTTATGCATATTTCTGGTAGATAAGAATAACACGTTAAAATGTTAGTGTCTGCACACTGCATGTAGTCTGTATGCAAGAGTCAGTTTCTTTTTCTGTATATGTTATTACCTTTTTTTTGTGTTTCATTCCAGTTCGACGGGTCCCACCAAGGTTCTCTATCCCCCCCACCAATCATGAGATCATGCCTGGCGGGAGTGTAAATATCACATGTGTTGCGGTGGGGTCACCAATGCCATATGTGAAATGGATGCTAGGAGCAGAAGATTTGACACCTGAGGATGATATGCCAATAGGGAGGAACGTCCTTGAGCTTAATGATGTCAGGCAGTCTGCAAACTATACTTGCGTTGCTATGTCCACCCTTGGTGTTATAGAAGCAATAGCGCAGATTACTGTCAAAGGTATATGTTAAGCACATATAGTTGGACGTAATTCAGTCTTTTTTTTTGTTGTTCATTGCTATATTCTGAGCAAATATGTTGCTCTGAAAGGGGCTAAATTCTTTTTTGCCCTCTTAGAGCAAGAGGGTAAATACTCCAACCAATCACTGGCATAAGGCCAAATACAGGATTCAAGCAGCAATAACAATAATTAGTAAGTTAATCATAACGTTCCATTGTTCTCCTGTGTCTAGCTCCCAGCCTTCATTTCAAGTAAATAAATAATCTTGTAATCTTGCATATGCTTGTCAACAGCAAGATCCTTTACGAATAAGTAATTTGCTTTTCAGCGTTGCTGGGTATCTAAGTATCATGTTCACTGAGTAGTTGGAAACTAGAGGGTCCAAAAAGATCTGAAAATTAAATTATAATGGTACACTGTCTCTGTAAGATTCCTCTTCTGCATATGCTTACAGTATCTATTATAAAAATAAGTATCATACATTTATTTCAAATATACCTTGTAGTCCAAACCTTGAGGACTTTGCTGGATTTCTGGAATAAACTGTAATTGCCAAAACCTTGCTCTGAATAGATTACATCATCTTTCCATTCCAATCTTCCTGTTTTGTTTTTTGTTGTTGTTGTTTGGTTTGGGGTTTAAGCTGTTTGTCATAATTATTAATGTATATGGTGACATAGTACTAATTGTGTTTTTTGGCCTTTATCTTTAGCCTTACCTAAACCTCCTGGAACACCTGTGGTGACAGAAAGCACAGCAACAAGCATAACATTGACTTGGGATTCTGGAAACCCTGAGCCAGTTTCTTACTACATAATCCAACACAAACCCAAAAACTCTGAGGAGCCATATAAAGAAATTGATGGAGTGGCCACAACACGTTATAGCGTGGCTGGCCTAAGCCCATATTCAGAATATGAATTTCGGGTAGTTGCTGTAAATAACATTGGACGAGGGCCACACAGTGAGCCTGTGTCAACAAGGACTTCAGAGCAAGCACCTTCAAGTGCACCACGTAATGTGCAGGCCCGGATGTTGAGCTCTACCACCATTTTGGTACAGTGGGAAGAACCTGAGGAACCTAATGGACAAATACAAGGTTACAGAGTGTATTACACCATGGACCCCACTCAACATGTCAACAGTTGGATGAAGCACAATGTAGCTGACAGCCATATTACCACTATTGGGAATCTGGTACCCCAGAAAACATACTCTGTGAAGGTTCTTGCTTTTACTTCTGTTGGGGATGGACCACTTTCTAGTGATATTCAAGTCATAACTCAAACAGGAGGTAAGCTGGCAATGAACAGAATGAGTGCAAAAATTAAATACGTGCAGAGAGTATTTGAGTTGAAAGTGATGAAAATATCCTTCCTCTCAGGATAAACAGGTTATTCAGGCAGCTTTTGTAGATAACCTTTTCTCTGTTCCACAGTGCAAGTGGAAATTATCCCTTCATATTTTATTTTTCTTCAATCTCAAGAAGTTAAACTGAAGTTTAACTGAAGTCTCAGGAAGACCTTGATCCTATAGGTGCCAAAATGTTATGGCTTCTGTTTGGCAGTACTCTGTGTACCAAAACTGTTTATCAAGTAATTGTTCACAGCTTTCTTTAAGGATTTACCTATGTTGATGAGTTTTGTTAGGTGATGTGTAGTTCTATTATGTTGCATCACGCTAGTGCTTTCAGAAATTTTAAATGTGTGTTTACTGCATGTGTATTCAAATAGTTTGTAAGATTCTGAAAACACATAAGACATGAAAGCATTACAACAACAAAAAACAGTTTGGATTTATAAATGAAATCCAGCCTGCCCCTACACAGTGCATACCATAAGGTCACCATTTTCTGGTTTTATGTTTGCAGTTAGGTTGTTTTGTTTCTGTGCAGGAGTTAGGTCAATGAATTAGTTTTATGAGCAAAGAACAAACAACTATAGTGAAAAATATATCAGGAAATTTTTATGAAATCAAAACCAAGAACTTCTGGTGAAGCTATACTGCAGAAAATGTTTTATTGTCACAATAAGGAATAAAAACCCTCTTTGTCTAGTGGTTTAGAGAAAGTTGTATAAAATATTGCTGTAAGTCAGTGATTGTCTAGAAATACTATATAATGCTGCTCATTTTTTTTAGTACTGGAAAGCGTCCTGTTGAAGAATTTGGCATCTCTCCAATTCTTAAAACATGTATCTCTAGAGTGTCATTGAAGACTGTGTTAAAATTTACCAATATGCATTTAATAAAAAACAGAAATTGAGGTATTGCTCTGGATATAAGTGTTGAGTTATGCAAAAGCCTAGGTGTTACCTTTTAGAGTATCTCAGCCAAGAAGTTACTAGATTAACTTCTTGAGACTTTCTGTTAGTAAATTGAAATGTGTCTGTGTGTACATTCAAATTTAAAAATGTACAGCATAATTTGGCAATTGTAACCTTTTTCAGGACATAGTTTTTATACTGACACCTGACTTCTTTTTGAATCCATGTGCAAAAAGCTCTTAAAGAAGATTTAGTGAGTTCTTCATCAGTGTTACCACTTAGAAGGATAAACCTTTTAGATTTGCGAGAGTTTGTCAGTTGCTTCCCCAGAAAAGGCAGCTGCAATTGAAATAATAATAAACAGTTGGGTTCAGATAGACTAATCCAAGTTACATTACTTGCTGAGGTCACTTCAGAAAAGCCCTGTTTATTAAAAACCTTTATAGAACTTCCATTCAACATGCCCATCAGTCTGAAGAAATTACGATAATGTTACAGTGCAAGAGGAATTCTCAATACATGTTGTCAGCTTCATAACAGAGTTGATTTGACATTGTTTATTTGTAACTATGCTAAAAATCACAAAACGTAGCATACAAGAGGCATTTCTAAGCAGTGATACTTGTGCTTGAAATTGAACATTTTAAATCATAAAAGAGAAAAATAGCTAAGAAAGTCTAGTGCAGTTCTCCAGTTGAGAACTTTCTATCCAGCAGTTTCACTGCAGAATAAAATGACCTATTCCAGATCTACTGTAAAAAGAGTAAAAAATTAGGAATTGGATAGTGAATACATTTTCATTTTGGATTTTTTTTTCCTATTTTGAAACAAATAAGCCTGTCATTGTAAGTATATAGGTTAACCCTTATGCTTACTTTGGGAATATTAGAATATATATATATATACAATAAAACCCGACTGACAGCTGTGACTTACAGGGTGTGTTAGCTTTGTTTCCTTCAAAGCTTTCCTCCCTTATCTGTATTCTGATTGTTGGAGAGAGATTATAAAAAATTAGTAATTTGTTTTAAAAAACCTCTTTACAAGAATCTTTGCTTTCTTAGTATAGCAGAATTGTTCTTTTGAAATGGCTGTGTGAGTGGCTTCTCACTTTGCAGGTCAGCTGAAACTCTGCTGATAATGAAAACAAGCTTTCTAATTAAAATATTAACTAGGAACATGTAAAATGAGGGGAAGAGAAGGAAGCATTTTCAGACAACAAACCATTAAAAAAAAATTATAGAGTCATACAATTGAGTCATAGAATTGTCAGGGTTGGAAGGGACCTTAAAGATCATCTAGTTCCAGCCCCCCTGCCATNCACCCCCAAGTCCTTTTCCTCAGGGCTGCTCTCAAGCCAGTCACTGCCCAGCCTATATCAGTGCTTAGCACTGCCCTGACCCAGATGCAGGACCTTGCACTTGGTCTTGTTGAAGTTAATGAGGTTGGCATGGGCTCACCTCTCCAGCCTGTCAAGGTCCCTCTGGATGGCATTCCTTCCCTCCAGCTTATCAGCTGCACCAGACAGTTTGGTGTCATTGGCAGACTTGCCGAGGGTGCTCTCAATGCCACTGTCCGTGTCGCTGACAAAGATGTTAAACAAGACAGGTTCTAGTACTGATCCTTGAGGGACCCCACTTGTCACTGCCCTCCACTTAGACATTGACCCATTGACATCCACTCTTTGGGTGTGGCTTTCAAGCCAGTTCTTTATCCACCAAGTGATCCATCCATCGAACCCATATTTCATCAGCTTGGAGACCACGATGTCATGCAGGACAGCGTCAAAGGCTTTGCTCAGGTCCAGTTTTTATATTCCAGTATTCTGCTTAGGCATTTTAAGGAAAATCCATGCCCTGTTCCCAATTGCTTTCAGCAATGTTTACTGTAATAAAATACAATTTTAAGAAATTAAGTAATAAAAAAAAACAACTGTAGAGCTGAGTCCTTTGAATAAGAGAAGATTAATTACAAAAGTTATACCAGAGGAAGGTCCTATTCTGCATTTTGGATCAGAGGATTTGATTCTGCCAAGGATTGGGTCAGGACCAGCATTTAGGTAAATTGACTTCCTAACACCAAATTTTAGAATAGTGATATATTAGTATAAGATTTCTGTGATACTTCTTGTTCTTTTTCTTTAATGCACTAGAGAACTTCTTACATACCTTCTCGTATTTCCTTTTGTCTCATTAAACTGGTCAGAAGTACACACACTCTCTGAGCAGCATACTTTAACTTGTATGTACCCGGACAGTTCTTGAGCTTTAAACTGAATGTCTGGGGAGCTGTGTGGGAAACTAATGTGCCATTCTGATTTGAGATCTCATTTTTATGATTCTGTTCTGGGACTTGAATCAAGATGGACATAGAAACACATATACAGAACAAGGTCCAGCAATCTGTGTTTCTTTCTGTTATCCAACAATAAAGCTAGAGGATTAGGCAGGCAAAGGTGTAGAACTTGGTATGAAATTTTGAAAAGAGTAATTCTGGACTTTGTTCTTTTTTTTGTAACTGCACTATAGAGTTTCATCATGTGTGCTAACTAAGTTACGTCATATTTGCAAAATATGTATTTGGTGCATAGGGAAGTTACAGTTTTTAATGTATGTTTGTAGAGCATATTGACCTCAAAGCAGAAAAGAATATTGAGAGAATGCTCATGCAGAAAGATCCTATTCAGTAAGATGACCATGTACATCACTAATATGGAAAATTAGATTTCAGCTGTGCAATTAGAAACACTTCAGCAAGAGTATAAAGTCCACTTACATAGGTTCTTGTTTTCGTGGGTTTTTTCTGTCTCTGAAGGAGAACAGTGTCTTCTGTCAGCTCTTCCAACTTGGCTTAGTTCCCATGCGCCACAGAATTTTTTGAACAGATGTGTGTCCTAGGCATAAATTCCAAATAGTTTAAATGTTATTGTTCCACTTTCTTATCTCATACTTTTTCCTTGGCTTAAGCCTTGAGTTCCCTACAAGAGTTTATTATCAATCAAGTTTGTTTAGTTTCTGTTATTTTGTTTTTATTTTCTTTCTTTTCCATGTTCTCTGTCTCCTTGGAGAAAGGCAGATTTCCCTGTCACCTCTTTTTCTGTCATTGTTTTCAGAGTTGGCTAACGTGGTTGAAAAACATGAAGTGGGGACTAGTTCTTTCAGGAAGATATTATTATGACAGACAGCATTTGGAAAAGTCCCATAAACTACCAACTTGTCCTATAAAATGGTAGAGAATTGCAGACCTAAGACCTGATCTAGTTGGGGATGTCTCTGCCGACTGCAGGGGGGTTGGACTAGATGACCTCCAGAGATCCCTTCCAACCCAAACCATTCTATGATTCTATGATAAAGGTTGTTTTTTTTTAAAGAATACTCAGAGAATGAGGGTTTTAAAATGTGCAGGAAGACAGGAAATACCCTTCATTCTCCCTTAGCCGCCATATTTATTGTAATGGAAGTTACTACCCTTCATAGGGGTCACTTAACTGCTTATTTACTATTACTGCCTGACTGTGTTCAACAATTCATTTATCTATATATTAAGCACAGATCTTAGCATCAGAGGTTTATTCAGGCTGTCAGGATCATCTTCTGAGGAGGCCTCCAGCCCTTGTCCAGAGCAAGCTGAGACATAGGGTCAGACTGGAGAACTCAGGGCTTCACCTAATTGAAGCATTAAACTCTGCAAGGCTGGATACAGTTTCACCTCCTTGGACTGCTGGTCCACCTCTGGGCTGTCCTCATGGGATGAACGCTTCTCCTTATCTCCAGCTCAAGACTTGTATCTTGCCCACTTGCCATGTACTGCTGTGAGAAGATCAGCTGCAACTCCTCCATCTCTCCCATCGGTGCAGAGGATGTTGTGGTATGCCTTTGAAGCCATCCTTTCTCTCAGTTGAACCTACCCCAGTCCAACAGCCTCTCTTTTCAGGGCAAGAACCCTGCCCTAGAGCCATCTTGCTGAAGCTCAAAACCACATGCAGAAGCCAGATATGGTCTGACAGGCACTGAACAGAGGGGACAGTCCCTGACCTCCCTGGGATCTTGGAGCAGTCTCCTGCTCATGCTGTGCTAGGAACTACTGACTCTCATTGCTATCTGGGCACAGAGCTTTTCACTGCCTGCCAAGGCACAGAGCCTTTCCCTACACTTCTCCTTGGATGCATCAGCCCCAGTCTGCATCCATGCAGAGCTTTGTCTTCCTGGGACAGGACTTGCTGAGCTTCATGAGGAACCATACAGCTATTCCTCCCCCATCACTATGTCCCTCTTAACAGCAGCCTAGCCCTTGCCCCCAGCTCGATGTTGTCTGCAAACTTGGTACATGTGCCCTCCCTCCATCCTTTCCTCCAGGTCACTGATAGAGATGTCAAATAATGAGATGGATAGCATGGCACAGATAACATAAGCTACTGCCTGACCTACCATGACTAGAGTGATTTTGTAACTCTAACCGTGCTACTCAGTTATTTTGCCAAAATAATTTTCCCCTATTTTCTGATGCATTTTGGAACAAACAATTTTTTTCTACAGGTCAGTTTTACCAGAGTTTTGTTGGGTTTTGTTTACTTATTGTCAAATGAAGCAAACAAAATGCTATGGCCAGGTACCCACTTGAGTTTCATGAGATATATTTGGANCTTCATTCGTGAAGCCTAGCCACGATGACGATGATTTGGAACAACCAGCAACAAAATAAACATTTTCAAATAGCTGTCTATGTACCAGATCATAGTAAGTTTTGGAAAGCCTGTAGTGACTCTCTGTATCAACTCTGAGCCTTATTCAACGTTAGGCAAATTTGTAGTTTTTCTGGTTGTTACACTCAGGAGTGTTTTGAAGCAGTTAACCTAAAAAGTAATACTCACATCTTAAATGCATTTATACAACTATGTTGTAGATATGCCAAGTTAAATTTTGATCTTGTGGTATTTCAGAATCTGTTTCAAAATTAGGAATTACCCAGTTATCCCACTATCTCCCTCTTAATTTAAAATTCATTCAGTTTTAAAAGCATAAAATTGGAAGTATTTCTGGCAAAAATACTTTCTTGGTATCTCCTGTAATTGCTTCTTGTGTTTTATGATCTTTTCCCTTTTGCACTTTGCAGTACCCAGGAAGTGATCTATTTTTACACTACACGTCTTTTTTCTTCCCATCAAGAGATTTGGTTTCTTTTTTACTCTCACTCATTCCCTCTGAAAGAGGCAACATTCTACAGCTTTCCTTTTCTGTTTTATCCTGTATCTGGGGGAAAAAAGTAATGGTAGGGACTTGCAACCTCCACACAGGATAGGTCTTTGAATATGGACCTCTTGTTGACAGGTTATCTATCTCTTTCAAGGTTTGATACCAAACATGAGGGCAGTGTTATCCTCATATTCTGTGGCAGTCTGGGGAAGATAATTACAATCACAAATTATTTTTCCTCTTAGCTCCATGATGGTTTTAAGTCTTCTACTATACAGAACAAACATACTTAAAATGATATAGTAAAATTCTACCCTGAAAAATTATTGTAAAACATTAATTAGTGTCACATCCTACTAGTCACAACTGTTCTCACCATGTGCTAGGAAGTGCATCTCATATTTTTTCTAAAAAAATTAAAAGCGTTCCACATTTTCTTCTTGAAAAACTAGATATGTTGTGTAAGACTGTTTCATGCTTTATCAACAGCACTATTAACTGAAAGTAATGTTTTAGAACCTGGGTTCCAAAATGATTACATTCCAATGAGAGTTTTATATTTTCCTACCTTTTCTCAGTCAGCCTTATTTGCAGAAGTAAATGAGGGGAACATCTGTTCTGGATAATTTATTTGACCACTACACAAGATGTAGCAATAGAGAATGTTCTTGACTACTGTAATCAAAGTTGCATTTTATTTCCTACAATTAGAAAGGGTTACTAGAAATTCAGCAAACTAGAAATTCAGAAAACCAGTCATTAAATGGTAGAAGTATGCCATTTAATGGGAACATTACTGAAGATCTTTGCAGGTTATAACTTGTTCAGGTTACAAAAGCATTCAATATTTGTCTATCTTCTTAAAGAGAAGGATATGTTTAGTATTTTTGGTGTTTTATGAGCTTAGAAAACCATTTTCAGATCTGAAAAATATGTGTAATAATTTTAACACATCCTTCTTCACTATTCCAACAGATCTTACAAAATGCTAGTATTTACCAACACACACACACATATATATATTTGCTATTTTACGCATCAGTTATTAGGTTGCTGGTATCAATAGCATTTCAGTTCTGTGTGTATTATTTACACTGTAAAGCATTTATTTGAAATCCTTGATAATTCGTAATGTGTGAATTAAATATATCATTGTTCTTTTTCTGAGCTCAGATTAATTTATTTCATAGTATAGTTAATCTATTTAAGTTCAGTAAGTTCAATAAAAGTAATAGTGTGAGATGTTCTGATAATAGTTGTAATAGTTTGAAAGATAAGTGTTGACCTAGCCAGATAAGCATTTGGCAACACTGCATAACTTTTTCCATAGTGCCTGGCCAGCCACTGAACTTCAAAGCGGAACCTGAGTCTGAAACAAGCATATTACTTTCCTGGACACCTCCACGCTCTGATACCATTTCCGGCTATGAACTGGTGTACAAAGACGGGGAGCATGGGGAGGAGGTAAGTGAAAAGACTGTATGTCTTTTTGATACTCTTTAAGGAGTCAAACATAAAATTCTGTGATGCTTTAGAACTGATGGATTAGTACTTTCTTTAGTGCAGGTAATGATAGACAAGGGAATACATAAACAGCAGAAAATGTTGTCAGTGGTTACTAGTCAGTGGAATGTTGCTTTGATCATACAACTCATCTGCAGTAGTTGCATCCAGTTTAAGATACTGATCCTGTCTCTTCAAGCCAGTTCCTCTACAACAGCTTGGAAGCAGAAGTGTTTGGGGACTGTTAGCGACTCATTAAGATTTTTTTTTGCATTTTCACTTTGACTTTGAAGTCTGTTTTCAGCGTCAGACATATTTGTTTTCTTTGCCACCAAGGTTCTCAAGCTTCTCCAGTCTTTCAGTAATACTTGAGAAGATTTTTTTTTTTTCCTAAATGTAAAACCTGTTATGTCTTCTTTTCTTTTTTTTTCAATATTATTTCTTAAAGAATTTTCTGTTTTATGGCCTCCATGGTGTTAGTACTGTAGACTTTAGAATAAACTGTTCTGATATGGAAACAATGTGATATTGCCAGGTGTGCCAGACAAAAGAAAGAAGCCAGCCATCTCTGAAGGCAGCAGGAGAGCATCAGCCTCATTGATTTCTTGCATCATCAAATCATTGCTGATGCTTCAACTGATCTTATCTTTATGGAGGCTTCACACTTATAGTGTGAATGCATAAGGTTATTTTGTGGAAGGGGGCAGGATTTGTTTTTCACCTCCAAATAGGATGCATGTCCCTGCTTAATAACTTTGCAAGAATTTACTTCTTAATAATTTGAACACAAAATTTAATTTAAAGGTTAAGCCCAAGTTTACTCACATTATAAAGCCCTGCAGTTCACTGTCAGAAGCAGCAACTGTAGTTAAGGCTCTGTTCACGTGTTAGTGTCTGAAAAGCCTTTCGTACATCTTCAAACAGTAAAACAATATTTCAGGCTCTGAGTTTCACCTATTAAACTGTTGACTTTAGAAAACATTGTTTCTTAATGGAAGTTAATTTTTGTTCTAGTTTTATTTGGTTTTTTTCCTGATTTTTTTTTTTCTCCAATATGTTTTTTTTCTCAATGGGGTTATCAGATGAGTGTAAAAGCATTTCTTCTGAGTATTAACCAAGACATCCTCTTATTACCTACCTGTAGCAACGAATTTCCACTGAACCTACCACATCTTACCGCCTGCAAGGCTTAAGGCCAAACAGCTTGTACTTATTCCGTCTAGCTGCACGTTCTCCACAAGGCCTGGGTGCTTCAACAGCAGAAATCTCAGCAAGAACCATGCAGTCAAGTAGGTGTCTTTCCTTGCTAACTTAATTCCCATGTCTTACATTTCTCAGAAAGATTAACCTAAGTAGCCCAGAGAGGCAGCAACAGAGAAAAAGGCAAAATTATAAAAATACAGCATGCGTGGTGCTCAGTGCAGCAAAAGAATGCTTGAAATGTGTATTTTTGTAGGTGTACTTTGATCAACTTAATATGTGGCTCTTCATGTAGTTTCAGAAAAAAACACTGTAAACTAGTGTCTAAGGACACAATATTATGCTATCATAATAAATAATCATGAAATAAGTATACATTAGTAGTATTCTCCTCCATCCATGAAATTCCACTAGCCTAGTCTGCAGAATTCCTGTAATACTATGTTATTCCTGCAGTACAAAAAACATGTCCGTTCGCGAAGCCTAGCCATACATACAAAAAACATGTACATTATATCAGGTTGAATATTCTAGACTGTACCAAAAATTTCCTCATAACTGTTTTTCTGTAGTAGATAGTCACTATGATTTTAAGTTAGATTTTTATTTTATTTTAATCTAGGCTTTTTGTGATGTTCAGTCATTTCTTACACCAGTACAGGAATTTTCTCTCTGGAGGCTTATGGAAACATCATGAAACAACACATTTGTCTGCAAATAAGATGCAAAATTGGTCAGAAATTTATTAATACTTTTAAAATATTTAAATTAAGACTTAATTAAAGCAATCACATGTTCAATTATAATGTCCAGAAGTTCTGCTCTTGCCTGATAAGTAATGTTTTCCTCACAGTTTGCATTACATTGTGTCATTCTAAAACTTAGTGCAATTCTATTTGTATTTGTTTTAAATTAAATAGCCATTTCTTAAAATAATATTATTAAAACCAGAAAGTTCAAATTCTCAGTTAGCATGAAGCTTTTTGATATGCAGTTGTTACAGGTGTGATTATACCATCATCCTTTGTTAGTGTGATATATTGAGTAATTAGTGTGATGGGAGATACAGTACTTCAGACCTTTAACCAAAGCTAATTGTTCTTCTGAAGCATTTTAAGGTATTTAGAATAAGTGTAAAAGATAATTTTATAACACAAGACTAGTTTTAGAGATAGCGGCAAGGAACCTTCTCATTTTAGCAATACAAAATCATTAATTTGTTGAAGAAAAAGTTTATTTATTCTAGGAGTCATTTCAGCTGTTTAAAATGCTCATACTCTTATATTGGATGGAGATAACTTAGACTGTGAATACAAAATAAACATCTAGGGGCCAAGATAGCATGTTTCATATGCAAGCGCATTTTCCCTTCTTGAATATAAGAATATGTTATACTTTTTCAGCCTCATGTCTTCAGATATGTATACATAGGAAAATCCAATTGATTTCAGTGGGCAGACTCTAGCTATTCACTGAAAAGATTGCAAAATATTTTTTTTTTTCAAAAATTGTGTGTTTTAAGAAAAATATATACATTAATAAATCTGGTTACACAAGTAGCCTACAGATTATCCAGTTACATAAATGCAATATTTTGCATTTTCAGAGTATAATGAATTAAAAATTAATAAACTCCTGTGAGTTTATTTGCAGTGTTCACCAGAATATGCTATTGCCTTTCATCTTGGTTTCAGAGAAAGATGTAGAAGGGATTTATTTCTTTACATTTAAGATCCTTAAGGGAGATTTTACTTGTATTTTACTTTCTACACAAGTCAATGATAGAAAGGGACCAAAATGTTTTGAGTACTTGCTTACTGAATTAGCCTAACAAAACCCCAAATGTGATAATTCTCATCTGTGCCCCTATCCACTTCCTCTGTTTGGTTGAAATGCTGTTACATTACCTCCTATTTTCTCTTCAGAAGAGCAGTGTACCATACTGAGTAAAAAGCTATTGATCCCCGTAGAAGAGCTGTAGGGAACCAAAAGTTACATGTGTAAATTCAATAGGTCACAGCAGGGTCCTAGGCCTTCTCTGTTGCTTTAATTTTGTTTGATGTGCCTAGTCCCGGAAATCCATTTGTTTCATTTTTCCCTTGAGAAATGGCAGAAAATAGTAGACCATGGTGCCATAAAAATAATGCATGCAAAATTCATGTTTTCCTTAAAAGAGAGAAGGCAGAAAGAGGAAAGGAGTCCGCATTCACTATGTCTACCAGTGAATTTGAACTATGGCTTTCTTTTTAATGCTCTGAATTCTCTCAGTTAGCAAGGATTAGACTTTGCTAAGTCAAAGTGCATTTAAGCACATAAATGCATACCTAACTTTCAGTGCTTCACTTGACTTACTGAAAGCAATGGAAAGACATACATGCTTAAATGCTCTGGAGCCTGGAAAAGGTAATACTAACAGACTGATTAAAGTACCAATCAGTAAGGGTGAGCACTTTTTGCTCTGGGAGGTTGGTGCCGGAGACAGGAGGTGAAAAAAAGTCTGAATCTCTCACCATTCTGTTGTGCTGAGTTTGTGAACTATCTTTGTAAAATGAGTATCTGCTTTCTTGACACATTGTTTGGGGGTAGATTTCTTTTTCTTTCTATAGAAGTTACCTACATTACTGGTAGGATTTAATTCTTTGCTAGCAAAGGTGTCTCCAAGAGGAGTTAAAAAAAATAAAACTGACAGCTGACCTAGGGTAAGTACAAGTTACAGTCAGAATCAACAAGCCTGTCACATTTTCCTGGTAGGTAAATCTTTGACTAAGACTTTCTTCATCTTCTATTGACTGCATGCTCCTAGTATGTTGAATACAATAATGGTTCAGTACATGCTTTCCATTTAACTGTAATTTGAGGTTGACTTGTGCCAGGCAGGCTTAGTTCTAAAAAAAAAATCTGAGGAAATTATTTATGAGAGTGGGGAGTCAATGAAAATGGCAGTTTATGGAGCAGTTCCTAGCAATTATTGCAAGTTTTTAGAAGTTTTGTAAAAAGATCATTTTTCCTAAAGAAAGCAAACCCACGTGAAAGGAATATGTCCAAATTTGTAAGTAAAGACATGTCACATGTTATTTAAAATGTAGCTTGCACTAATTGCAATGATTATAAAAATAGATCGGTAGTCATAGAAGTGTCACTTATTTTATTTAAAGAAGAATTTTAATTACAGGTAGGTAATTTTATTTTGAGGTTTCATTTTCATGTATTTCCCCTACATCCTTTTCCACTATTTTCAGTTTTCTCATGTTAATAAGCCAAGGTGCATATGATTACCTGACATTTTGTTTTTTAAAGATCCTACTTTTTTTTTTATTTTTTATTTTCATTTGGTTGTCTTTTATTTATTTTTATTTTTTCTTTTGTTCATTTTTTTTCAATCACTCCTATCTGTTCACTCAAATCCTCCTTTAACCCACTACTGAAATTAGAGCCGTCAGCTCCTCCTCAAGACATAACTTGCACAAGCCCCAGCTCCACTAGCATTTTGGTAAGTTGGAAACCTCCACCGGTGGAAAAACAGAATGGCATTATCACTGAATACTCCATCAAGTACATTGGGATTGATGGAGAAGATGTCAAGCCCCATGAAATTTTGGGAATTTCCTCGGACAGTACTCAATACCTTTTGGAACAGCTGGAAAAATGGACTGAGTACCGGATCTCTATGACTGCCCACACTGATGTTGGACCTGGCCCAGAGAGCTTAGCAGTATTGATTCGGACAGATGAAGATGGTATGTTGCCTCCACTACATCAATTTGCGCCTCCATGACTTTCTGTCAATCTCCTGTCTTTTGTATAGCCTGAGTATTTTTTTCTGCTCCTCTTTTTTCCCAAATCAGAGATAATATCACCTTATGAGTTTTTTGATCTAAAACTTATCCTTTCTACATAATTTTTAAATGTGAGGGGTTTTTTTTATATTTTTGGGGATTATTTTTTTGTTGTCATTAACAGAAAGTAACTTTTTGAGACTGAGATGAATCTCCTGCCCCTTTGAGCCTGTATCTTTCTTGCTTCTCTTTTAACATAAAAATAACTCTTAGGGGAAAATCTTTCTGCCTTTTCCTTGATTTTACAGTCATTGTTATTTTTAAACAAATACGTCTGTGAACTTTTTCTCAAGTTTGTGGATTTTTTTTGTTCTTTAACTGCTTTGTTGTTCCATATTATACTTTTTGATTTGGAGTTTTTTGGGGTTTTGGTGAATTCTGGGTTGTTTTTTCTTTTCAGTTTCATTTTTCATCTTGGAAAACTGATGCTTCACACATTTTCTTTTCTTCCATGATTGAAAGTAACAGAAGAGAGCCCTATTATCAGCCTCCTTTTTATACTCCCCCCCTCCAAAAAAAAAAAAAGAAACAAAGAAGTTAGCAAACAAGGGAAACTTTTTTGAAATATTTTGTTGTTTTATTATTATTTCAATGATTACAATACCTCTTTGTATTATAATGCTTTGAATCTCAAAGCATCTTCCTTGGCTTTTGCACATTTTTACATGTTTTTCTATTTCTCTAATACTCTTTTTCTTCCATTTTTTGCATCAGTCATGTTTTTTGATCTTTTCACTAAAAGGTAGAGCAGATTGGTTGAGAATTTCCATTTGTTGAGCAATTTATGTTCTTCAAAGAAAACATAGCGAGTCTGCCCTATTAAAAAAAACAAACAAACAAAAAAACAAAAGACATGGGTGGGACAAGTGCCTGTAATTCTCTTCTGTCCAATGATGTTGTTCCAGTTCCTAGTGGTCCTCCTCGTAAAGTCGAGGTAGAGGCTGTCAACTCTACAGCTGTTAAAGTGTCATGGCGGTCGCCTGTACCGAATAAGCAGCATGGTCAGATCCGAGGATATCAGGTCCACTATGTGAGGATGGAAAATGGAGAGCCAAAGGGTCAGCCCATGCTGAAGGACATCATGCTGGCTGATGCACAGGTAATTAGGGCATTTTATGTTATTTTCTAGGTTATAGTGAAAACATTTTGTGTACTCGAAAGCTATGCAGAGCTGCCTTTTATTTTCTTTATGTATTTCAGACTACCAGTTAACATTTTTTATCCCTATTTTAACAACTTTTTTTTCAGGATACTTATGTTTGATTTGGGCAGCCTTTTCCATGCAAGAGTGCAACTAAATACTAATCTGTGTTATTCTGCTGGCTCCTTTAAACCTGAGGACTTCACCCTATACCAGTGTCCTGAAGTTTTAAAACATCAGTGAGATCTGAGCCAGGTTAGAATCAGGGTAGCAAACTGTGCACGGCCTGAAGGGCACCCATTTGATATTTCTTTCCTTCAATAAAGAACCTAGAATCATTAAAAGTCTGCGATAGCCCATTATTACAATGTTTCTGCCATTAGTGTGTATCTACCTCGCTGTGTATATCACAGGAAATTTATTAGTGAAAATTCAGAAATCACAGAGGTATTTGTATTCCTGAAGTATTGTTACTGGAGATCTTTGTTGCATTTTTACCTATCAGTCTGTCTAATTACCTGTATGTACTACTTACCTATTTTGCAAAATATGTTGTTCTTACAGCTTGGAGAGAAAGATAGAGACAGGTGGGGAGGTGGGAAAAGAAAAAGAAAAGGGAGAGGAGATGGAGAAGGAGATGATGCTGGGTGTTGGTTCTCCCCTTACTTGCACAGATTTTCACGTCCAGCCTCTGTGTGGTAGTAGTTTAAAATAATTTTAAACTCTAGAAGGTCAGAAACTGGAGATTAGATGAGATATTGGAGACTAGATGTCATGAAGGAAAAAGTATTTCTTTTTGTTTCTTTTTAGCTTCAAGACTAAAAAATTCTGATATTAATTTAAATTAGACATTGAATTCATTTAGGAAACTCAAGCATATAGCCTAGTAACAGGAGTAAATAAACCAGATGGCCTTTAATTCTGCCTTGGTAGTTTTCACTAATAAAATCTGTTATAAAATATTTCTACATGGTACAAGATAATTAATTCTTTTATTTTTCAAGGAAAGAGAGGTGTCTGGTTTTTAAGGACAGCAGAAATGGTATTAAAAATGACTGGCCTGATTTCATTAACCAAATTCTACACAATTCTTCACTATTGTTTCAAATTGTACATGGTATTTCCAAACGTCTTTCATATTTATTTTACTATTAAGAAGAAAATATTGCTTCAACCGGGCTACAAATCTCTCCATTTCTTGTGTTTTTCCTTCCAACATTATTTACTCTCAAACAGTGGGAATATGATGATACAACTGAACATGTGAGTAGCTTTTGAGTGGCCAGAAAAAGTGCGTGTTTGGTTCTGGGTATTTTTGTTCATTTTGCTTGTTTGCTTGTAGCCTTTTTTAGTTTTCTTCCGTTTTCTTTTTTTTTTTTTTCCATTTGCTCAAACGCATGCTCCTAACATCAAAAGTTTTTACTTTATGACACTCTTTTCCCCAGGGAAAGTGACTGTTGCTTGCTTGTTTTGGGGTTTAGCATGGTGGCAAAATGTACAGAACTGGTTTATGTTTTCTTCTTTTGATTCTGTCACTGACTTTGCCTCACAACTTCCTTTTTAGAAAAAGGTGTTAAAAAATAAAACAAGTGATTCAGAGTAGCATAGCAATAGTCCAATTTTTCTGTATTCATTTTAAGGTTAGCATTTTTTTGTGTAGCTGAAAGTTTAAGTCAGTTGTGCTTTTTTGTTGGTAATTTGGTAAAATGTATTTTGTCTACTATCAGGAAGGCCAAATTCCCTGCAGTGTTTATGCCTAAGTAAGTGTTTGCTGTATCCAAAACACAATTTTAAATGACAGTGCTTTATGAAATCATGTCTCTTACATCATGAAGTACTGTTTGTTTTAGACGAGGCTAATGTCTTCATCACTGTTCTAAAAGGATAACTTTATTTTTTGACCATCTTTCACAGTTTTATTCTGTTAATATCAGCTATATTTTCCTTATGAAAGATTAGTCTGTCTTACTGATTTTGGCCTTTAGGGTTAACTGAAATCTGAAATTAAGTCTAAGGAGGTAGGATTGTTTTTATTTTGAATGTGTTTTTTATTTTGTTCCAGTTATTTTACTCACTCATTCTGATCATTACCTTGTTATTTCTATATCGCTAATAACTGACTGTAAATACAATACTGAATTCCAATGACATCTGTACGAAGCTCATACCCACTATCTTTAAAAATCCTTTTACTGTCTGACCCATAATTTTTATGTTAACATTTATGCTTCTTGCCATCTGAGGAGTGTGTAATTGCACATTTGCTGTTTATTCTAGACACCATATCTCTGGCAGCAGTGAAATTTATTGTAAATCCATTCGGGCATGTGAAAATGCAAAGTAGTCCAGTGGTTACACACTGGAAGCTGATGAGTCAGGAGCTTTGAGCCAGTTAGTTGCCTCTAAATATTGTCCTTTAAAATTTGCATACTACATCTACGCATATTGTGAGTGTAGAGACTTAAATTCCTCTGGCTGTCCTTATAGTAATGGCATAAACTTAGTTAATTTCAGATGGCTGGCCCACCATCTTCTCTGTGTGTATACATGTGATATATGTGTGTGCACACAGATGTAAAAAGATTCCTCTTGCTTTGACACAATTTGATCTTGCTCCTATTCACTTGTACTAGCTCAAGAGCTGTTTGTTTTGTAGCTGCTGTCATTTTTTGGAGGGCTGTCAGATTTAGCCTCTGATCAGGTTTTTGATGATGTTTTAGATTGTTCTTTTAGACCTGACAATTTTGTTTCTGAAGTCTTTGAGGTATTTAGATATACAATCCAAACGGTGACACAGCTTGGAATGAAAGTACTATGAAAGCAATAAGGCTTTCTTGTTCAGCTAAGCCATCATTACTTTCAAAGTGTGGATACAAATGCAAAACTTTTCTTACTGGGTATTTTATAACTAAATTAGTGATCTCCTGTAAATGACTAAGTTAAATGGAGCTTCTTATATCTTCATATGCATGCATTTAGCAATATCAGTAGTATTCCTCAGCCAAGGTATTTCAGAAGGCTTTATTCACTGTCCACACCACTAAGCCTTTGGCCTTGTGTGTTAGACTACCTGAGGCATGCTCTTTAGAAGTATGCTGTCTTTTATTGCATAAGTGAGTGAAACATCTTGCATTATGAAGTATTTCACACAGAACAATGAAATGCTTGCTTTCACTGCCAGTAGCACAAAAGCGTGGACACCATGTTTGAAGACTTCCATGCTCTTCTTGAGTACAATCTATTTTTAATAAATTGTGTTATTTCATTTTAGGAAATGATAATTTCTGAGCTTCAGCCTGAAACTACATACTCCTTCACTGTGACAGCCTATACAACAAAAGGTGATGGAGCACGCAGCAAGCCCAAACTCATATCTACTACTGGTGCAGGTAATACTCGCATACATCTTAATATCGGAATAAATCTTTTGTCTTTTCCTGCTCATGTTTTGCTCATACTATGTAAGAAATATTTATAGGGCATAGGGTTTTCTGTTTCAGTATTTAGCCCTTCACTTAGATAAAAACAGAAGTGGTATCCCACTTTGTCCCTTCCTTAGTTCAAAATGCAGCCAAAATGTAGTATTTAAATTTATACTTTCTAGTACCTCCTTCATTCTGATTGTTGTCTTCTTGGAGAGGAAAAAATAGAAATTCAGAGTTGAGAAGGGTATTTGAAAAACTTGTGAAGGGCTTTCCTGATTTTTGTGAGAGAGTAGCAATACTGCTGCCTATCAGTAAGAGCACTAAAAGAAAATATCTGTGTGACAGTCTCAACCTGTCTCAGAAGAATACGATTATTAAAGCAGAGAATTTTAAGACATAACAAAAGTCCAGCCTTTGAAACGCTGAAATCCACATTACTTAAGCAGAATTTGAGGCATAAACTGCAGCAAAACACACCACGCCACTGTGTTCAGTCCACATTTAATCACAGGTGGTACTAGATGGTAGGTATCTGACTCCATGACCAATTCAGCTATTCAGTTCTCACAAATGGGGCAAACTGAATTGCTTTTAGATGAGGAACAATGTTGTTTTTGGGGTGTTTTTTTTTTTAAATTTAAGTGGTTTGTTGTGGCACCTCTTAACCAAATGATACCACCACAGCCTTAGTGTAGTGTTCATCTACAGGTGTTCACAGCATGTACATATTCATTTTCTGCATTGTGTGGCGTAGCCATTAAATACCTTCCACTACAATCACAGAGAGAACTTTGTAGCACTGTTACAAGGTCTCTTAATTATAATGTGTGGTTTATGCTAATATATAAAGTCCAAAAGGTGTAAATATTTGTATTTATAATTGACTCAGTTTTTAATTTAGTCACTGAACATAAAACACATCTTGTACAAATATCAGAAACATCCATGTTTCCTCAGCTTGCTTGGAAAAATCTGTTTTGTTGGCTAGGTATATGGCTTCATTTCAGATTTTATAGTACCTTCTAGTCATTACTCTTGACTGATGCTGAAATTTAGCCTCCTACTTTTTATCTTTCATGAATTCTCATAGTCTGGGAAAAATGTGAAATATACCTGTCAGTTACATTTGAACATGATTTAAGAAAAAAGACACTTGATCCAGTATTCTTTTTGAAGTTCAGTTTCCAATTTAAATAAACACAGTTGTATAGATAATTATTGGTTAGTTTCTAGACATAAACAAAAGCTACGCAAACTTGCTTACAAAACTTAAAGCTTTTGTGCATTTAGCCATTGTTGACTATTCATGTTTCACGCTTCCAAGATCTGTGATGCTTCTACTTCAGAAAGATAAACAAGTCCCATGTTCCATAAGTTCCTGAGTGTTTGAAAAGCACTGAGAATCAGAGGCATGTCCATAAATGTAATATATATTACACTGGTTTTGCTGTTTGCTTCACCCTGTAGACAAGTAATGTTCCTGGTCTCTGGGATAACCTTTAGCGACCACTTTGATCCTTCATAAATTCCAGGTTGCATGAACATCTCTTCATTTACTGTTATAGCTTGCTGTGGTTGAGTACTTTTTGTAAGAAAAAATTCATATGCAGGCTTTTGAAAAAGGGCAAAATAAATACTGTCAGTACCAAGAGTTTCTAGCTCACCGTCTCTCTATGAAAATACATCAGGCAGGTGAAGGAATGATACATTAGTATTAGGGACTGGAAGATAACGGAAGTACACCCTGCCGTTTTCTGAGAGTTTGCATTTGACTTTTTTTCCTAAAAGGGTACTATTCAAATTCAAACAAAGCAAATGCAAGGTCTGAGTGTCTAGTCTAATTTTTAAAGGTTTAAATCAGGTGCAGCTGTTTTAGAATTATATCTGTAAGATGTGAAAGGTGACTAAAGATATGTTTACTGAAGAAGCTTACTATTCATAGGTTATTCATGTGATAAGTAACTATTCAGATGTGTCAAGTTAGGGATATAAAGGTGACATTTGCATGTCTAGAAGGAAAAGATTAACCAAATGTAAGTGACCCTGCAGTATGGTAACTGCGGTTATTACTGAAGTCACTGAATGCAGTTAATATTTTCAGTACAGTGTGTTTTTGTCTTATAGTCAGGGTTTTTTCCTCGTTTTTTGAAATGGGGTGGAAGAAAAATATTACTAAACATTTCAAAGTCAAATTTTAAATTAACTTCAGGCAGAAGTTGCAAAATGTGCAATTAGCAAGAGCTTAGTATCAATTAAGGCACTGATAACATAAAATTTTTATGGAGCATTTAATCAGACCTTTAATTTCTGGGTTATAGTTGAAAAATCTCATAGCACAACAGCTTGTCCATTATTTGGAATTTACATTCTGTATTGGACGGCACAACTGAGACCTTAGATTTCAGCTAAGAGGAGAAAATTTCCTTTAAAATGGTGGTGTAGCAGCTAACAGAAGCAAGTTACTTCAGGTAATTTGGCAAAGGCAGCTTGCATGATCTTCTGCTTGTAAAGGTGTTTGGTGTAATGAGTGTTTTGAAGGGGTGTATGAGGGACATCTTGCTGTGTAGTAACGGAAGGGGATTTCACTAGATCAGAGAATATATTTTTTCCACTTCATTTGAGCTCGTGCAAAATTAGGGTATTTTCAGAAGAAATTTCTAGATAGAGCAATTCCATGATGCTACTGTATAGAGGACTGCACAAAATCCTGTCAGTTGTTTTACAAGACAGTAGTATTCACATGTGGTCATACTAAAAGAGCATGTCAACAGAAAGCTATCTGGAAATAACAGAGAAATAATTTTTTTCTCTATCAATAGTTGCATGTTAACAAAAAGGATATTCACACAGTTCACACAATCAGATAGGCTCCATATTAAAAACAATTAAAAATTATCATTGTTATTTACCATTTTAGTGACAGGATATATTATTGGATAAGTAAGCTTTATTAGTTCTCCTGGTCTGATCAAAAGCAAGTAATAATTTCTTTCTTTCTCTGTAGTTACCACAAGGGTTAAAAAAGTTCTGTGAGGTCTGACACAAGCAAAAAAAAAACAACACAAAAATAATTTAATGACACCTTCCAGCAGTCTGTCCTCTAGAAAGCTGAAGGAGTTATTATTCTATTTGTGTGGACTCTTCTCTTTCCTATGCTCCATTGGCTTCAGTAATAGTTATAATGTAGAGAAAAATTTGGCCTGCAAAAGACCTTCATGGCCTTTTCTTTATTCCATGAAAGGTATTCTTTATGCAGCAGAAATCAGGAAAAAACTTATAAAATTCCTTGGTGAATATTTACAGGTGAACTAGACATTAAAAAGGAAGGATATGTGTAAAATTCATATAAAAAATACCTATAATTCTTACGCAATTGGAAGTAATATCACAACTTAGTACAAATACAATAAGGAAAGAGTTTATTAAATGCAGAATTTTCTTCAAGCCATGCCATTCATCCTTCATTATTCCTAATTCATTATGGAATAGTAGTCAGAACTTCTGACAATAAGCATCTGATTTACTGGGTGCCTGAGAACTGTAGATAAGTAACAAAATCCATTGAAGTGTTTAAATACAGGAACCAGAGCTCACAGTGCAGCAGTTACATTCACACAGAAAGGCTTTGAATGCAGATGGAATTAATTAGTGTTTGTAGAAGACTATGTTATCATGGTGCGACTACTCCCACAACTATTCTAGTCTCTTGATCTGTCAAGCACTGGTATACAATGAACACCAAATTTCTAAATAGTTATGGATATACTTCATTACCAAATAAGTCATTGTAATAGAAACAGACTTTGGAAATTGAAACATCAATGTAGTATATGTGTATATAATGTAATATTAATAATTAAATAAATAATGTAAATGGGAACTCCAAAAACGTGCACCATATGAATTGTATAATGGGATTGCCCCTTTGATTAAGGCTAATTCAAACCTCTTACTGTGTTCTTATTACATTTCTACCACATTTTAACTGCGAATGGCAAAAGTTGTGTTAGACACATCTAGATACTTGTAATTTCTCCATTGCTACTACTGTTGTTATTATTTTTTTCCATTTACAGGAAGAGTTGAAATGTGCTTTGTATTAAAGTACTGAATACTTACGACAGTACTCTTTTTTTGCAAGCAAGGATTTGTGAGGCAGCTATTTATAAGATGTCTGAAGTTTTACTTCTTGACCTGTGTTCCTAAGTCCTGTGCCTCTTGAATGTTCTCGTCATTTAGAAATAATGTTATAGGAAGAAGACAACAAACCATAAAAGTTTTGATATTGTAGTTCATTGTACAATGATGACTCAGTAGTGCAGGAAGTAGGCATTGCTGCTTCTTCCATTAGACAGTAGTAATTTGTGGTACTAAGAGTGATGGAAGAGAAAATTTATCATTTCCTGCTAAAACTAGCCTCAAGAATTGTACATGCAATTCTACTTGTATTTATCATCTTTAATAACATTGTGCTGCAGTTCCAGGCAAACCTCGGCTTGTGATTAGCCACACACAGATGAACACGGCTTTAATTCAGTGGCATCCTCCTGTGAACACTTTTGGCCCGCTGCAGGGTTATCGCCTGAAGTTTGGTCGCAAAGACATGGATGCATTTACGACCATGGAGTTCTCAGAGAAGGAAGATCATTTCACAGCCACAGATATTCATAAAGGAGCTTCCTATGTCTTCAGGCTCTCAGCTAGAAATAAAGTGGGCTTTGGGGAGGAGATGGTTAAAGAGATTTCTGTTCCTGAAGAGGCACCCAGTGGATTTCCCCAAAATCTCCACTCAGAAAGCTCTACTTCTACATCAGTTCAGTTAACTTGGCAGATGCCACTCTTGGCAGAAAGAAATGGCATTATCACCAAATACACCATCTTGTACAGAGATATCAGTGTTGCTTACCTGCCAGTTGAACTCCCTGTTGTTCCTGCTGATACCACTATGACACTTTCTGGCCTAAAACCAGATACCACATATGATGTAAAAGTACGTGCCCACACAAGCAAAGGGCCTGGTCCGTATAGTCCAAGTGTCCAGTTCAGGACACTACCTGTGGATCAAGGTAGGATTTGTCTGCTTATGGCCTTGACCTTTAAAGGAGTATCGGTCTTTGGATATCAGTGTTTTTGAAGCTGTAAATAAAACTGACCGACCCATTCATAAAATAGGTTCATCAAACACAAAAGGTAAAGTATGTAAATCTTCATATGTTTTGGATGCCTTAGAATTCTGTTGTCCCTTGCCAAGCAAGTTCTGGCTAACATCTTCACAATTTTTTCAGGTAAGGAAAATGTACATATTGTCACTAGGTGAGAGTGAGAATGAGTTAAAAAGTGATACTTAAGTATAAGCAAACAGGTAGGAGAATTGAATCCTTGTGGGTTTTTTTTTACCTAAATGGAGAGCTAGTGCACCCAGGTAGCAGTGGAAATATATCAAAATACGAGCTCCAAGAATTTGATTATATACATTGTTTCTTTTTTTTCCAGCAGTGTTTGCAAAAAATTTTCATGTTAAAGCAGTAATGAAGACTTCTGTTTTACTGTCCTGGGAAATTCCAGAAAATTACAATTCAGCCTTGCCTTTCAAAGTAAGTTACTTTCCATTTATATGAGAGAAAATAGAGAAACTAGAGAATGTCATTCACCCGGTTAAGTACCTTACTGAACATGTGGATTGTTGGGTTTTTTTAATTGCTGTATTTAAAAATGCAAACTAATCAGTAAAATTGACTTAGGCTGTTAAATTCAACCGTTTGACAATATGAGCTTTCCACTGTTGTGGCAGTATTTCCAAGTCAAACGTACTAGTTACTGTGCATAGTATGAACACATTGCTTATTTGTAGTATTTTAGAGAAAACAGTGAAAGAAAGGAATAATTTCCTTCTTTTTTTATTCATTTCTGTAGTGACTGTATCTGACTACCGTTTTGGTTTTTGACTCATCACATTTACAGCACATTTTTGCATTATAACTCTTTTACTCCACTAACTATAACATTAGCCAGATAAAGAAACTCCATATAAGCTGTAGTTTGTCTGGCATTTTTTCTGCATCATTCTTCATCACTTTGTCATCTCAGAAAGTGGCAAGTGAAGAGCAGTATTCTATGAACTAAATGTTGCAAAAATCTTTCTGAATAAAAAGTGTGAATGAAAAAGTTAAGGTACCTTTAACATCAAGTGTGCCGTGATGTAAATGCAGGGTTAAGGCAAAGCTACTGAATTTGAATAAGTGAAATTGTACTTTAGGACTGCTTACACTGTTTTAAATTAATAGTTCTTTTGTTTCCCCCCTTAATTGTAGTACTGAATTCAGTATTATCATACAACCTAAAATGCCCAATAATTTTCATATGAGATTTTTAGATAAGTTCATTCCTGAATTCACTGTGACAGTATCATCTGTCTTCTTTTAGTAACCAAAACCACCTTCAATTTATTTATTAACTTAGATCCTTTATGATGATGGGAAAATGGTGGTGGAGGTTGATGGACGTGCTACTCAAAAGCTAATCACTAACTTGAAGCCCGAGACATCATATTCATTTGTGCTGACAAACAGAGGGAACAGTGCTGGGGGCCTTCAGCACAGAGTAACAGCAAAGACTGCACCAGACGTGCTTCGCACCAAGCCAGTCTTCATTGGAAAGACCAACTTAGATGGCATGATAACTGTGGAACTTCCAGAAGTACCTTCAAATGAGAATATAAAGTGAGTAAATTAATAGCATAGCATTGTTTTTATCTCGAGAAAGATGAGTATTCTTATTATTAATAAAATCTAGAGCTGTAGTGCTGGACCAAGGCTTTGTTCTTCACGATGGTAGGGAGACTAGAGCACTCTGCAGTAGTTTTTGGAGTAATATTGGACTAATATTTGATGATACTGAACTGGGAGGTGCTGTTGACTCTCTCAAGGGACAGTAGGCCTTGCAGAGTGATCTAGATAGGTTGGAGTACTGGACAATCATCAATAGTATGAAATTTAATGAGAATAATTGCCAAATCCCATTGTTAAGGAGCTTGAATGCATCCAGTGAGAGCAACAAGGCTGGTGAAAGGACTGGGAAGTATGTCCTGTGAGGAATAACTAAAGACTTCAGTTTGTCTCGTTTGGTGAAAAGGAGGCTAAGGGGCAGCCTCATTGCTCTCTACAGTTTGCTTAGGAGCGGAACTGGAGAGGGAGGTTCTGATCTCTTCTCCCTAGTGTCCAGTAATAGGAGTACACATGGGAGTAGTTCAAAGCTGCATCAAAGGAGGTTCAGTTGACATTAGGAAGTATTTATTTACTGTGAGGATTGTCAAACCCTGGAAAAGGCTTTCTAGAGATGTGGTCAATGCCCCAGGTCTGTCAGTGTTTAAGGAAACAGGTAGTGTTTTGAACAGTGTATCATCTCAAGAAGAATGGATAACTCATTGACTGGAAGCTGCCTCACTGCATCACCCTGAAGTACTCAGACTCAGTCATTCCAGAATTATGTGGAGTTTTAAAGTATTGTTACTGAACCAATATTAATTCAGATGAAATAATTCTGACGTTTTCTATTAAAAGTAAAATCTCATGTCCTTTCCACCCGTCCTAGAAATAAAACGAGATTTTGCCAAAGAATTTGGCAGAGAGTTTATTAGAGTTTGCTTAGTTTTGGGGGGAAAGGGTACTCTGCGGAGTTAAACAGCAGAAATAGGACTAAAGAACTGACAGCATGCCATCAGCAGGTATTAGAAAGCCTAGACAATAAAGATTTGCCAAGAAAACATGAACCTTGGTACAATTAATAAGTGCTACTGCTCTACTTTTAGTCGTTCTTGTTGGTCCGTAAGGTTTCCATGTCTAATTTAAAGGCAATGGGGAAGAAAATGATAAAGTCATTAAATAGTGTTGGAGATTCAACTTGTCCTCTCCCAGGTGGTTTTTCACTGATGGCTTTGTAGAAAGCTGCTCCCCTTTTTCACTATTAACTGAAGATTTTGAGGCAGGTGAGGTCAAGAAACTTTTAGCCATTAAAGGAATGAAAAACTGAGAAATATAGCCATTATCATTAGATTAAGATGTGGTCACAAGGAAGACTGAAGATGGAATAAGTCAAAAAAGATTTATGAGGCAGAGCATTCACAGAGAGAAAAAAGTGCAGGATAGTACTTTTTTTTCGGTCAAACAATAGAAGAAGATAGCAGTGGAAAAAGAGTCGATGTCCATTCTTCAACATAGTATAAAAATATTGGATAGTACGTTTTTTTTCGGTCAAACAATAGAAGATAGCAGTGGAAAAAGAGTTGATGCCCATTCTTCAACGTAGTATAAAAATATTGAGAGGATAAGTGAAATCAGGAAAGGTATACTAAGCCTATGGGTTCAACTGCCAGCTTTGCAAATAAGGTATCTCCTTCTTCATAACCGTTTCTGAGAAGGTGTGATCAGGCTGGAGATAAAACAACCAAAAGAAAAGATTGACTTCACCCTTGGAAGCAAGCATATCAAGGCAACACATACCAAACAGTAAAAGCTTACGTGATGCTTGCTAGAATGAGTAAGATTATTGCAGCTATGGTTTTTGTATGGGAGGAGAAATTTTGTGTAATAGTTACGTCAACATTTTTATGGGTGCTATTCCTCTGGGTGCATTATATTTTCATGGTTGTCTCTCTCTTACTATGAAGTACTATATGCTAAGAATCTTTCAGTAAGACTAATTACATAGAAGGTGAAACAGTTAATGGTTTGCTCTAATGAATTATGGATAAATAGTAATGGAATTGAGGGTGGTGTTGTAAAAGTCTTTGTAAGATGGTAGAAATAATTTTCACTATTTCAATGTTTGATGGTGATATGGCAAAGGAGTTGGGGAAGAGCTGACCCTGAGGCAGGTAAAATGATCTCTTTTGCTGGAGGCATCTCAAGTGAGCAGTATTTTCATTTTCCTGTAGTATTTTGACCTAATCCAAAGCAATATTTATATGTGAAAGACAGTTCATGTTTCTCTTAATCTCTTCTGTCTTTTCAAAGTCTTAGGTAAAAACAGAGTTTGTCTAAGACTTCGTCTTTTTTAATGCACAGTAGTTCAACCAATATTCAGGTAAATTCACCATTTCTTACCCCTCCCATCCAAAAAAAAAGTCCAAACAAACAGGCAAATAATAAAAGACATTTTTCAAGACTTACTGGATTTTCTGATGTTAGTTAGAAATAACAGAACATTGTTGTCCTTTACAGTTTGCAGCACTATATTTATACGAATAGTTTCATTTTTTGTGTGTGCTGTTGATGTTCTTGTGCTTTAGGCTTTAAAATATTCTCTATGTGCTCAAAGTCTTATTGGATGATTAATGTTATGAGTGGGAGGCATGCAGGAAGAAAGTTTGAAAGAGTGTGAAAGTAATATTTACATGCTGGATGTTCCTTGATGAAAAAAAGTGCAAACACTCTGTTAGCTTAAAAAAGAAAAAGAAGATAATAAAATAGGATAAGTAACAGAGTGCTGTACAGTTCATCCAGCAGATATATCTTCAATGTCTGAAAGAAATAAGGGTCCAATTCTCAATTGTTTTTTCGTAGGCATCTATTAAAAAAATATAGATAGATAGATAAGTTGTAGTTATTGTATATATGGATAAATCAGAATTCACTGGAATTTGTTATTCATGTAACCAAATAATTTTTAAAATAAATACTCAAATTTAAAATCTGGGTTCAAGCAGCCTTGGTAGTTTTGAATTTTTACAATAGTATAAAAGATGATTTATCATATTGATACTACAAGAATCAGGCACAGTCTGAAAATCACTTGGGGTCTTCTGTGGCCCCGGTGCGATAACTGTGCCGATAGCAGAGGGAGCATTAAACTCATTGCCCACGGTAAAGTGTGGGAAGTGATACCCATGTTCCTATAATCTTTGTATGGGTAGGATGTGCTCATTAGCCTTCTGGCAGTCATCCTAGGAGAAGGACAACTCTGATTCCAAACCCGGGCAGATGGAGCTCGTTTAGCCCTGTAAGGCCTTCCATCTAAGAGAAGGACACTCGAATAAAACCTCCGTCCTAAGGACTTCGCTGCCAGCATCCAAGCTTGCTAGGCCCTGGCAGATGAACCTTAGGGCTAAAGGGTGAGTCCAGCTCTGTGCATACTGTGTCTCACCTAAAAAAAACTCCATTGTGCAGGCTCGAGGGTGCTATCCACTATCCTCATTTTTATCAGCGCACTTGTAAAACGTGCTGATGAGGAGCGTGGATGGAGCGCTCCCTGGATCTTTGTTCGCGAAGCCTAGCCATACTACTACAAGAATGCATGCTGCAAATTGTATTTAAATAATGGAATACAGCACATAAACAGCAGTTAAAAGTCTGTCACCAGCAGTTCTTGTTTCCAGCACCTTCTGTTGGAGCTGAGCATTTCCTAGACAAGTTTCTCAAATTCCTTAACAGAAGAATTACTAAACACGTGCCTTTACTGCAATTAAAAATCCAGGGTTTTTACATTTCTGTTATAGGAAGGAGTTTAATTAAGAAGAGACCATTAAAATAGACAAATGGCATGCGCCAGTGTGGAAGAATGACAGTTTAGAGAATCAGTTTAGACTGAGAGAGGTTTTGATCAATTGTAGTGCAAGTCCTTTTCTGTAGACTCTTTTATTATTTAGGTTTTTCAGCAGTGTTGCATAAGTAAATGTCAGTGCTGCAGAAGGTTGAATAAGCTGTAAAAAATGGCAGACTAGAAAAGATGGCCCATGAGACACTAAAATTATCTTCCATACTGGAGAACCAGACACACCTTCTTAATAAGCTCTGTTGTTACTAGAAACAAAGGAGAGCAGCTTCTTTTCCTCTCCTCTGATGGAGAGTGCTTGACTTTTTGACAAGTGTGTTTATCAAGAAGGTGTATATTATACCATCCTGGATATCTTACTGTTGTGATTCTACTGCTTTTTTCTATACACTAATGTGAAGTTATGGATCCCTGGAGGTATTGAAGGTGAGGGTTGACAGGGCTGTGGGCAATCCGATCTAGATGGGGATGTCCCTGCCCACTGCAGGGGGTTTGGACTAGATGACCACCAGAGGTCCCTTCCAACCCAAATGATTCTATCATTCTATGGATCTGCTTGACTTGTATCCAGGCTTTGTGAGGGAAACAAGGAAAGTGCCATATCTCTGTTATACTGGAAAATATAATTTACTAGCCTCCACGGGGGAGAGGAGGAAGATATTTTAAGGAAAATGTTTCTGAGGAAAACTGATACATGTAATTTGCAAATCCTAGCTGTAGAGAGAGCATGCATCAAGCTCTCTTGTCTATGACTGTGAACAGAATACTGAAGTGGATAAAGCTGATGGCAATTGATACTCGAAAGTAAAGACTCTGTGGGTGGAGTGTATGCTATGTCTTCTGTATTTTCTACTTTTAATAGTATTGGCATCAACGTACACATTAGGTTAACCTACCATTCTGATAATAAATGAAAACGGAGAAAAATAGGGTGATAATTGAGATTTAAATATATGATAATATTTTTCAGTGTAATTGTTTGGGTTTTTTTCCTAGTGTGATGGTGGCAGGGCACAAATATATTGTGGCTCTTGTATTTCAAATTAAATAATAAACTGTAGTCAAATGTAGCCATTTTATAGAACATTCTAATTAAATTTTCTTATACATATTTATATGTTTACATGAAAAGGCAGGTAATTAGTGCCTGTTAGTAATTTTTTTTGTAATTTGTTTTCAAATGTTTTGCGTTGGATATGGTTTCAAGAGTGGGAAACCTTACAACTGTTTCTCAGGCTTCAGTGGCATATCAATGTGCAGAAGTTTGCTCTCTACATACCACTGTTCTTTCAGATTCCTCTCAACAGATGTCTACTCCAACAATTTATCTATTCCTTTTCCTTCAAATTAACTTTTGTCTATTTCCTTTACAGAGGTTATTACATAGTTATTGTGCCTTTGAAGAGATCTCGTGGAAAGTTTATAAAACCATGGGAGAGTCCTGATGAAATGGAACTAGATGAGGTACTTTATGTTTTTGCTGTCATCTTGTCCTTTATTAAAGAAACAATTTTATTTGTGGTACGTGATTAACTCACCAGTTTTAGAAGTTTTGGTTGTCAGGATATTTTATGTTTATATTTGGATTAGCCTGTGGGGACAGAAATAAAAGTTCAAATTACTTAAATTAGAAGATGATGAAGACATTAAATTGCAATAAAGCACATAAAGTGTCTCATCTTTTTTGGCATTAATATTTTATTCTTTTATTATTGTAAAGGATAATGCAAAAGTGCAGGAGGTGAAATGAGTTGTCAGCAAAAGCTTAATCATCAATAATATGAACTCTAATAAAGGTCTAGTTCATTAGTGTGGTGTTTACTAAGCCTGTAACAAATACTGAATGGCAATTTTCACTGCAATTTAACATTTGACCTTCTCATGGTATTTTTACCTTAATCTCACATACTGTAATTCTTCTGGTTAGAAAACTTTTACAATAGCCTCTATTCTGCAGACAGTTTGTGCTCAGAAATAAAGGAATGAAGTACGAAGAGTGTGTCATCACTTGACACTAGGAATGTTATTAGCCCGAAGAGTAACAGTACTTTCATTTTAAGTATAAGCCTAGTGATACTACAATATCTACAATTGATAGTGATACTATCAATTCATTATGTTATTGATATAATAATATTTCCATTAACAGTAGTGTTAGCATTCAGTCCTGTCTTCTGTTTTACTGAAGGACAATATAGTAAGTTTGTCTTTCTTCTTTTGATCTGTAAATCTGGAAGAGCAGTAATATTTAGCATTGTAAAGCTTTTTTTAGAGCCCCATATCAAAGCCCAGTACAAACAATAGGCCATGATGTTGCTGTTGTCATTATTGTATCAGGATAGGATTTTAGATCTCATACAGATGCTATGGTAATTTGTTCATGTAATATATCTCTGCAGTCCAAAGACAAGAGATGAAAGTCAGTTTCTTTACTCCTGATTTAATGTTTTCTTGACTTCAGTCCTATTTATTTTTCAATTTATTTTGGTGGATTCAAGAATTTTGTTTCAGAGATGCTTCTCCATATGCCTCCCCAATATACAGTCACTGGGAAGTAATGGTCACCTATGAGCAATCACAAAGCTTTTTTTTTTTCCCCCCTCCTCCCACTGACAAAGTAGGTATCAATATCAGTGTTTTCACCAAAATGTAAGGAAAATAAGGTCTTCAACAAACTAACACTACTGTAGAAATCTTTCAAAATACAGAGGTCTTTCAATCTGTAGTCGTCTGATCAGAAAAGGCAAAGAAGACTACAGCAAGAGATAATCCTTAATCAGAAGATTAAAAACAACTGTTCAAAGGAAGTGATGCTTTTCCTTACTGCTGACTGATTGATTGAAGCCTGTGTTTCTGTTTTTCCTGTTGACCAGTTTCACTATATGATCATCTCATTTGATTAAATTGCAGCAATGACTTGCTTTGATCTATTAACGTCTCTCTTTAAAAGAATTGGTTTGTAAATGCCATCAGCTCATGTTCATAGTCCTAAGTGAAATCAAATATGGTTAAACATTTAAACTTTGACAGCAAGACCATACAGTAATGGAAAACTGATTTAATACTACTGCCATCTTCTAACATCCAAAGAATGTAGTCACATTCAGCAGCATTAACATATTAAACAATAGGTGCCAGATGACATTGAGCATTTTGGCAATTAATTCTGTGGGTCCTGCTGATTCCCATAACAAAGGGTCATTTTAATCATCCTGCAATTTGTGGTGCATTAATCTGTACAACAGATTGATAAAGAGCATTTATTAATTCAGAAGTATTTGGGTCAGGATAGGTTGTTTCCACTTTTACTGGTATAATTGAGACCACATTGTAGAATTAATGGTGGAAGAAATAAGATATGCATTGACTGGAAAATGAAAAATATTTCTAATAAAGAACTAAAACCTTTGATATAGCTTTTACAGTTGACACCAATACATATAGTACGTACTGGATAGGGAAGAAGTCAGAAGCAAGCAGCAACTGTATTTCATGCTAACTCACCCAGTTTATATTACTTAAAAGACTGATTTACTTCTGGCTTTAGAAAATATATTCAAACTGTAATTATGTATACTATTCCTGAGAAGCATGTGAAAGCAGTGACACATTAAGTAAATTCAGGGGAAAAAAAGTAAAGAAGAAACACAACACAAAATCTAGCCACGCTACTCTCTGAGCCAGTAGTTTCTAATGATCAAGTGAAGATGCCTGTGTGTATCTTTTTTTCAGTAAAATCTCAAATATCAGGCTAATATTAGAAAGGACTGGGCATTAGATTTTACAAAGAAGAATAATCCAAATGGGTTGTTTAGATCATCAGAAGAAAAGTATTTATTGACTACACTACTATGGAGTGTTAACTCCAGTACATAACTGACCATTCCAAAAGAGTTTATAGCCTTATTGTAGTTACCTAATCTTCCTTATTCCTTGACTCTCAATTCTGAAAGAAACTAAGAGAGACACAGAATCTTAAAAGAGCAGACAATGGACTAGATATTATGTATCTGAAAAAAATAGCTATTAGAGATACAATCCTTTGTTTTATTAACAAAAAATTTCATTTTATTTGAATACCATGAGATCTAGGGACATTAAATAAAACATATGATAAAAATAAATGAAATACAAACAAAATATTGTGGTTTTCTCTAACTACTATCCAGTGGGATTAATCCAGATTTGTGAGAAATAAAACCTAAATAAAAGCCTGCATGTTAAGTCTTAATTCAGTAATTTTATTGAAAACCTGGTATAAAGTATAACATATTCAAGTAATGATATTTGGCAGCAACCCTATTTTTATATGAAACATGAATGAGGCCACAAGTTCACATGAGGTCTATTCAGTCATGTGTAATCAATGTCACAGCGAAAATTATCTACACACAAACATACCAAAGTTTAGCTAGCCTTAGGTGATGAATAGCTACCTTTGAAAAAATTGAACACATTTTTCTTAACTCCGGCTAATTAACTTCTAACATTCATAGCCGAAACTCAGTTTCTGATCACTTCACCCACTGTGATATAGTACCTCAGTATGTATCTGTTAAATATATGCATTTTAGGTTACTAATTCAAATGCAGGAAATAATTAAGATCAAATATTTCCTGTTTCAATCTTAATCTAATTTTGATTATAGTACTCCTGCAGTATTTTGAGATTTTACTAAGAGCTGTTTAAAATCTAAATTGTAAACATGGCGTAATCTGAAACATATGATAATTTGCTTGAGGTAGCTACACAAATAACTTTGAATTCTATTGGAAACTGGTCTCATAAATGAAAATATCAGTTATCTACAGGAATAACTCAAGCCTTGTACCTCTCCTTATACTGCAGTACTTGTAGCTCCTGAGTTCCAGTTTATATACATACCACAGTAATATTACCTGTATCTACCTTAGTGTTTCAGCACACTTCACGATACTCAGTGCTCATCCTAGCTAGGCATAGTGTTCAGCATAGCTATTATCATTTTTATAAAGATAGCTTCACATAGATAAAAACTTCATAGAGTGCTTCCTTCAGCAGATCTTAAAAGGGCTGAAGCAACCTGGAACAAATTTTGATTAGTCTCTGGCTCCTGCTCTGCCCTCAGTAACTCTGCCCAGGGCATAGGAAGACACCAACAGATATAGGAGTCACCTTCAATGACACAACTAAATAGAAATCTTAATATTACAGTTCTCTACTGCCCTCATTTTTATACTGTGTGAATTTACTCTAGCAGCTCATTAAACTGTTTAGGAGGAATGAAGAAGAAATATGGACTGCTGATTGTAATAGAGTCCTTGAGTAATGAATAATGATATCTACTCTCACATTATGCCAGTTCTTTTTGGCTCAGGGGATCCATTGCAGTGTACCAGCTTTTGTGTCAGAGAATGGGAATTGATAGTTAAATGAATGTAAAATCTCTGCAGCAGAGAACAAACTAAGCCTTAGAGCTGTAAAACAGTTTACTCTGTAGATGTCAAAGGAGTAACATCCAAATTCCCTCAGTGCTAAGGAAGCTTGGATTCAAGGGGTAGATTGCTTTCATGTTATCTGTAGCCTGTGATGCCTCTATGAGAAGAGGTGCTAAAGTAATCAGTATTAAAAGCTTCTGTGTCAGTAGTAGAGCAAATTGTTTTCCCTGCATCGCATCTGGGGAGGTAAGTTGTGCTAGCTAAGATGAGGCCTAATGCTGAAGAAGAGGCTGAAGCAAGAAACAGCTTCTCTGACTAAAGATGTTCTTTAAAATGAAAATATATCTTTTTTTTTTTTTAATTGATCTCAGTCTAGCTCTAGAGATTTGTATCCTCCTCCTAACAAAGAAGTTTGTGCTAATCTTTTGTATTAGCACTGTTTGTGTTCTGAAAAGCCTAAAACAACTGTGTGACCTTGGAAAAAGTTACGATAGCTGTCTTAGACTTACAGGACATTGAATAATTTTCATAAGTGAAAAATGAGGACTGTAAAGAAACCTTAGAAGCCATCACTCAGGAAAAGTTCTTGTTCCTTATAATCAAATCAGACTAATATTTGTTGAATGCCAATATATGTAAAGTGATAAAATATACTGAATAAGCATTTGTCTGATTTAATAAATAATTCATCAATGGATTACACCGAGCTTACATTCTTTCATTAGTTACTGCATGTTTTCCAAGTTTGAGCCTAGCATCTAATCATCTTGTTGTAAGTGCACTGATACAAGTTTCAGCTTCATTTGGCAGAAGTATTGTATGAAACAATCAAAATTTACATTTTGGAAGTCAGATTAGGCAATTAAAATCTGAAACGTGAGTAGTGTATGATACAGTGGTACGTAGCATAGTCTAGCAGTAGAAAAGTTATCTTGGGATTCCTATGTCCTGTTATTGATTCCTGTCACCAATCTTAACCTAGTGTTGTACAAACCACGAAGAACACAACTTTTGGTGCTTTTGAACAAATAAAATAGCATTAAATTTCAGGTGTGGGATGGAATATATATTTACTAATCACTCCTATAAACTCTTCTGAACTTTATTTACTTCTTGTGAGGTACATTAGAAAGTAATCTTTTCCCTGAGATGTTCAGGAATTTAACATTGCCAGAGTGCTTGGTAGTCACAGTCTCAGAATGGTATGGATTAGAAGGGACTTCTGGGGGTCATCTAGTCCTCCTGCTAAAGCAGTTTCACCTAGAACAAGCTGCACAGTATAGTGTCCAGGCAGGTTTTGAAAGTCTCCAGAGAGGGATACTCTACAGCCTCTGCTGGTTCATATGGGCAACTTCTCCACTAGGATTCCCAGGTCCTTCTTTATGGAGCTGCTTTGCAGCAGGTCAGGCCCTAACCTGTACTGGTGTGTGAGGTTATTCCCTGTCAGATGCAGGACTCTGCAGTTGCCCTTGTTGAACTTCATGTTTTTCCTCTCTGCCCAACATTCCAGCCTGTCCAGATCAGTCCTCATGTTAGAAAGAGGGGGAAAAAACAAAAACAAAACCCAGATACTCATATGTACTTAGTGTTGAGTTGTTTGTATTTCAGAATTACCAGGAAAAAAAAAAAAGAGCTAATATATATTTATTTTTTTAAAAATATATAGGTAGATTTTCAAAAAAAAAAAA